>ML675643.1:3405563-3583182 GCA_007922155.1 Mesoclemmys tuberculata
ATATTGATCTGGTGTCCTGTGCTTTCCTCTGTCCAAGAATTGAGGGACCTATTTCACAATGACCAGCTCTGGGAAACTATAGGGGGCTGCGAATAACCAATCATCTTTAGGAAAAATCACAGTGATGTTCAGCTGTAGTGATTGGCTTATATTTTCCACGTTGAATTCACAAAAAAAGGGTTAGAAATTTATGTTAAAAACTAATTTTGAGATTAGATGATGTTTTGAGATCCTTAAAACTGAGTGGAGGTGCAGACAACAGCAGAGGTCCTGCAGTTAAGGACTGAAGTGCTATGGGAAAGTCCAGGGCTGGAATGATGAGTGTGATGGATCAGGAATTGTGGTACCTTGGCAGAGCTGTGTGGGAGCCCAGGACAGAAACAGAAGAGGTGTGACAGACCAGGAACTGGGTGTATTGGCGGAGTTGTGTTGTGAGGGCTAATGCTACATATAACTGCTTGCACTGTGTCAGGCTTGATCCATTTAAATTAGCCCCTCTCTTTCAAGGATGCTAAATTTGCTCACAGATTTTTAGCAAGAAAAAACTGAAAATAAAAAGGTGTTGTGAAGTGAAATTCGTATGTGTGCGCGAAGGGGAGGGGTGTTACATACAGTATTTCTGAAAACGATGTCTTTAGGACATGTCACTCTGGGATGTATCCATCACTTACTGCCTTATTATAGGATATGACAAAATGCCAAAGGGGATGATGCATCCAGCATCATGGTCGCAACATGATGTAACCGGCAGAAAATTTGAAAGGACGTGATTTTCTGAAAACTGTGTTAAAAAGAACTATAGCTCTGAGACTGTGATCACGCACAGGCAGATCTATAGATACTACACGTGAAGTAAATGGGGGTCAGTTCTTTTTCTTTTGAAATATTTTGCTATAGAATCTCTTTTCTCTGAAGAAACAAGTTTCTTAACTCCTGAGACCAGTAGATAATTCTTCTGAACTACATTTGGCTAGATTCTCATCCTCCTTATACTGGTGTACATTTGGATTATCTCCATTGAAGTACTCCCAGTGGTTTAAATGGTATCATTTGCAGAGCAAAGTACTACTCAAAGTAAGGAAATGTGGCAGAATTAGGCTCATAATTTGTGAAATCAGAATAAGGCACCATGAATCACCTTTTTTTTTTTTTTAAAGTAGCAGTCTTGTCAAGCATCTATCAGAGTTTGCCTTTCCTTATCGATAGAATGTAAAGTAAGGTACTTAGGTTCTGTATGCCCTTTAGAAGTGAGTCTGATTTCCCCTATGTTGAAAACAGGACTGTATTAAAGTGTTCTGACCTGGTGTAAAAACCTTATCAATGTAATAAGAACCACTCCGTGGAGATATTGTTCTAAATTCTCATTCTATTTTCTCATGGGTGTTTGTAGTTAATACTTGAAAAAAAATATGGCCCTGATCTTTCAGGGTGCTTAGAGCCTCCTGTAGGATCAGTGGAGTTGAGGGAACTCAGCACCTCACAGAATTGGGCCCTATTACTCTGATCCTGCAAAGATTTATACACTTCCGTAAGTCTTTGCGGAAGTAGGGCCCACATGAATAATTCACAGAAGGGAATGGAACAGGCACCCTGAGTGTGTAACTTACACACAGATATCAAGAAAATTGCCTAAGCACTTCAGGAACATAAGAGCATTAAGTGGACTCTAACATACTATATCTGCTGTTCTGCAGTACCTGGGTGTTACCAGCACAGAATCACTACCAAAGTATGTGCTAGCTTTCAAATGACATTGTCAACTATAAATCATGTGTTGTAGTTAACAATATTTACCTATGTTCCTAACAACACCATAGCTTGCTTGAACTGAAACGCTTTTTAAAATTCCAATTTACTTATCCCTAAGTGTGCTCTTGATTTTCTTTTTTGTTTCTTTCAGCTTTCAGAATGATTCACCACTGTAACGTGGCAGAAAGTGGGCTGGCCCATTGGCAGTACTCCTCAGACATGCAGAAACTGGGATTTGAAACCTACTCCTGATTGCTCCCCTTCCACACAAAGCCCCAGGCTAACTCTCATTAAAATTAATGGAAAAGGTTCCTGTTGAAGGCAGTGAGAAATTGATTGGGCCTTAAAACCATAGCATCTGGAAGTACTCATACCATTCAGGTAGTATGTGCAGCCTTGAGGGGAGGGTGGAAGGTAAAAAACCTATGACTTAAAAGTCTTTTCCTGCTGAATAACAAGAAGTATCCATAGGCTCAAAGGTAGCCCTGTCTTGTTCCTCTCCTTATCTGGCAGATGGTTGGTTGTGATGTAGGGACACCAGAAAGATAGGAATGAAGTGGAATCTGAAGCCATCTAGGAAAATATGGTGAACAATATAGTGTTCTCAAGGAAGAAGGGAACCTCAGGTTTCAGTGAATTGCTTTTATTAAACTATTGAAACATAATGGATGGAACTGGATTTAGTTTCTCACTTAGTCCCCAAACTGTCAGTTTCATTTTCTCCCTCTAGCCTAGTTCCTCTTGCCTTTGCACTTCCTGTGAGATACTTTGGGTGTCCACAAGATGGCATTGTGATACAGGTAGCTCCTCTGGCTGGGGTCTGCACAGGGGAGGCCTGGGGACTATTGGGGTAGAGAATTAAGTGTTGATAGCATTTTTCTTTTTTAAAGGAAGCCATTTTATCAAAATTGTGTTTAAAAAAACAAAAACAAAAGTCAAATCAGTCTCTGGACCTGTTTCTCCTCTCACTTATGCTCTTTCTGTACCAGTTTAGCTCTGTCGTCTTAACTGGAGTTACCTCTGATTTACACTACTTTAAGAGACAGAGGAGTGAGACCAGGATTTGTAAAATTATTGTAACTGTATTTTGACACACTTTTTTAAAATAGAAGTTTGACCTGATGGATTTTAATAGCTCAAAGCAAATAAAATATTCTAATCTGTCACAGCAATCCTGCCAGCACAAATGTGCACTATATTTGCATGCTAAAAATTAAGAAATATTTGTTGAATATATTGTAAGCTGTCACTGAAGTAGTTCAACAATTAGCTATTTTTTTCTTCATGTTATTCAAACACATTAGTCACACCATTGACTATTAGCCTGCAAATTTTCTGTTTAAAGAAGCAAATGCATTTTTAATTATGGACTCAGTTTAAAGTCAGTGGAACTTTTGCCTGAGTGAGAAGAGTGCAGGATTAGGCCTTATTTAAGGATTAAAAGAGGTTTGAAATGGGCAAACTTCTACAACTTTGTTACATCAGTTTAATGTTTTAAAGTGGAGTCAATGTCTTCAAAATTGTTTTAAAAAATCAATCTAAGACTAAGGTCGTGTCTAACAGTTTTAACCCTGTTGTGAATTGTTAAAACTGTTACTATTCCCTGAAAAATGTCATAGACAATAAGAGTACTGAAATGACCTTAACTCTAGTAGCATGACTAGCTCTGCAATGCTAATTTAGCACAATCAGATATTTTATGATTACGGTAGTGCCCAGAGGCTCTGATCAGGATCAGTAGCTCTTTGTAAAAACAGAGATATAGACACGGTCCCCACGTCATATTGGTTATGAACTTGTTTTCATTCCATTTGCTGAAGGAGCTGTATTGACATGTGGAATTATACAGACTACCCCTCTCCATTAGAAAGGAGATTACCACCTTTGGAATGTTTTACAGTTTGTCTTTAAAATTTGACTACAATACAATGCAGGAGATTATGTCGGTATGATAGTCATTACATCTGTTCTACCAGAAAGCTGAAATCAGGAAGAAAACACAATGCGTGACTATTTTCCTGAAGGCATTAGAAAAAGAACAGGTGTTTTTTTTTATTTACTTAATAAAATTAAGATCATGGTCCAGATCTTCAGTGTAAATCAGCATATTTACAGATTTAAACCAGTTGATAATCTGGCCCCATGTTAAAGAAGTGTGTTGTTTGGATTTAGTGTATTCTATACAAGATTTCAAAAGCTAATAGGAATATTACATTTAATTTATTGTGTAAATTGTCTCTGAGGTCTGGAACACAGTAAAGAGGTTGCCATCAGTTTTCTGAGGGATAATGGCTAAATTCAGCCGTGATTTGTAGCATGCAGTGCTGTTAAATTAGGGCAGAATTTGACTCGTGTAACCTTTAAACAGAAAAGACTATGGACAAGATTCTGATTTAATTTATACCCACTGTAAAAATCAACGTAACACCATTGACTTCAGTGGTGTTTGTTCATTTTATATACCAGGAACAAAGACCTATTGTTATCCTACCTCTGAGCTAGGCGATAATTACTGTATTTATTTTATCTCTTATTATCCCAAATAATATGGGCTAAATTCTGCTTTTAGCTACACTGCTGTGAGTCGTATGATAGAAATGAGAACAGACTTTGGCCTTGAGCCTCTCTTCCCCTCAAATGAACAGAATTAGTTATTCTGAAAATGAGGGATAATCTGTTTTTCCTGCTGCCGCATTTTCTTTTGCAATCTGCTTGTAGCTTAATATTCCATGTATTAATTTTACAGGTGAAGAAACGGAGGCCTTGTCCAATTAAAGAAATGATGGAAGACAGACCATTTTTAACTGCCTTTGGGAACCGCCAGCCTGAATAATGTGAAATGTAGGTCCAACATTAGCTGAGGTATGCTACGCACACCGCCTGCGCCTGCTCGGCTCAACAATGTGTTTGCTTTTCCAGGAATCGGATCAGGCGAGCAAAGCAAATCCATCCCCCCCCTTTAGAAAAAGTGGCGGGGGAGGAGGGGGGAAGAGGCTGTACCTTCGGCGGCAGCGTTGCCCCAGCTCGTTCTCTCAGTATTGCCCCCCCCCGCGTCGCCCCTCATCTCCCAGTCCATGCACTGGAGCGCTGGCTGCAGATTGGGCACGCACAGATCTGGAGTGCTTACAGACAAGAGCCCGCCCAGTCAGGAGCGTCGCTCCCCAGCCCCGCTCGCGAATGCAAACACGCCGCAGAAAGCTGGGCGGCCGCGGCAGCCGGCGTTAAACAGTCCGCGGGAGAAGGCAGGAAGCCGGGCGGGCTGCATGCAACCAGGCAAGGCGAGAGCACGATGTGCCGCCCGGGACTAGCCCGGCTGCTGCTCGTCCATCTGCTGCTGATCAAGCTGCACGTTGGCAAAGGTGGGTCCGGGACGTGTCCGTGTCCTGCGTGCGCGTGTCGGGGGGGCAGCACACGCACGGCATCACTGGGAGCCGGGCAAGTGCAAGGCGGCGTGTGCCCGGGTCTCCCCGCTTGGAGCCCGGGTGGCTGCACGCCGTGTGCATGCGAGCCCGGGCCCCAGCGCGGGTGCGGCGAAGGGCAAGGCCAGTGGCGGCGCCGCCCGTAACTTGGGTCCGTGATGGGCGGGGGCCGGGCAGGCCCGACACCTGGTTTGAATGGGCGCCGGTTCGCGTCCCGGGTTTTCCTTGCCCGGCTCAGCGCGGGGGGATTTCTCTGGGCACCCGCGACCCAACCCAGGCGTCCGGCTCCATCCCCGCCCAGGGCTGGGCGCCCCCTGCACCGCTTCGGGGGCGGGCCGGGCGGCGCGTGGAGCCCGCACAGCGAGCAACTCGGAACGTCCCGGGGCAGCGTGTCTTCGCCGCTGCCTCTCCCGACCCCCCTTCGGCTCTGGCACAACGCGGGTGATTTCCCGCAAGGAATGAACGAGGGGGCCACGTGCGCACGTGCGGCTCCCCGTGCCCGGGGGGCTGGCGGGGGGGGGTAACCTGCCTGCAGCGCTGCAGCCTTGTCCTTTTGTTGTGAAACACCCGCCTCGCCCCCCCGGTGCAGCACGGCCCCCCCGCAGCGCAGGCTCCCGCTCCGGGGGCCACCGCGCGTGCAAGGCGCGCGCTGCCCGAGCGCAGGGCCGGGACGCGGCCTGCAGCGCGTGCCGCGGGCCTGGCCGGGCGCGGAGGGGAGCCGCGCTCTGGCGCCCACACCCCCGCCTGAGGCCGCCTCTGCTGCCCGCCCCGCAGGCGCCGCCAAGGAGTGCGAGGCGGACCAGTTCCAGTGCCGCAACCAGCGCTGCATCCCCGCCATCTGGAGGTGCGACGAGGACGACGACTGCTCCGACAACAGCGACGAGGCGGACTGCCGTGAGTGCCGGGCGGGGGCCGCCGGGTTGGCGGCGGGGGGCACGGGCGGGCCCGGGGGCCGCCTGCCGGGGCGCGGTGCGGTGCCGGGGAAGGTGGGTCTACGCCCGGCTGCGTGCGGTGCGGGGAGGGATGGGAAGCAGCAGCCCCGCCGGAGGGAGCCGCAGAGCACGGGCGTGTGGGGCGCGGATGGGGCGGCAGCGCTCCACGTCCCCTCGGGCGCGGCGGCCCGGCTCTCCTGTGGCGAAGCCCCCGAGGGACGGGAAAGGCCGGCGCGCGAGGCGCCCTGCGGTCGCCGCTCTCCTGAATGAAGCTGTCATTGCTGCCTGCCGCCTTTCGGATTGGCTGCCGGGGAACACCAGACAGGCCACATGGCATCAGCCGCCTATAGAAGAGCCTAGCCGGGGAGTAGTATTTGACACAGCCTCAGTCAGCCTTTCAGTTCCCCCCCTTGGAAGGAATCACCCTTGTGCCCTTGCCTGGAATAGACTGTGAAGGTCTTCTGGGGAACTGTCCTGACAAGCTAAATTTACCCGGCCAAAGCCAGCTTATTATTGCACCGTCATAGTGGGGATGATTACAGTCTTTACCAGTACAATCTAGTTCACGTGGTGATTCATTGTGAAAGATTCTAAGTGTGTTCAAGAGGCCCAGAGTTGTATTATGCAAAATCTTCTTGCTCTTACATTACGCGGTAACTTTTTTGTGGTTCTACTCTCTTTCCTCATACTCTTATATCCTTGTTTTGACAAATCCTGTGGATGTGGGACAGCCCTGAAGAGAGATTATTGTTCAGGTTCAGTTCCTGATGTGCACATCTGACACTTGGGGGGAAAAAAGTTGCTCATAGGACAGAGCTTGAAAGAAGGGGCATTTAAGTATATATACACACAAGAGTTACTGAAAAAATAGGGTGAACTAGCGGTTGTGCATCTGCACAGCTGCATGCAGTTGGATAGAATTAGCACTACTCAGCTGTGTGTCACCAACCCCCTGCTACTAACAATATCCTGTGGTGTATGGGAGAGAGGGAGTTTATGCTTGGAGCAGGATGACTCGGAGTTCTACCTCCTCTGTTCCTGCGAAGCCTCAGTTGGCCTTAGAGTTTGGCATATTGACAACCATAAATCCTATACAGTTGCACATTTCTTATGCTATTAATACACATGCTTGTCCCTTACTTGTGTGTTACCATGTAAGTTCTGTGGCATTCAGCACTTCTCTCAATCTAAGTCTGCAAGAAAAAGCCATGAAAGCAAAGAAACATGGAATTAAGTCTAAGAGACAAAGCAGTACTGCAGGTTTTACTGTGATGACTGACCTAAAATACCAAAGGAATGCCATGAGAATTAGATAGTGCATAGGAAAATAGCCATTGAATGCATACTTTTTTATAATACACTGGATGAGCTCAGGAGACTTCATAAACCACAAGAACTTAATGTGAGCAGCTGATGAATGGCAGCAGAGTCTAGGAAATAAGTTACTGTCCTGTATTTTTCACTCTGTCTCTTGCTATTAACAGCCTCACCATTTTTAACTGATTTAACATTTACAGTCTTGTCCTGCAATCCTTTCTTAGGCAAAACTTCCACTGAATTCAGTGGGAGTTCTATTTGTATAAAACTTGTGTGCTTGTGGCCTGAATGGATTCCTATTGGCCTGATTCTGTTATCCCTACTCAAAATGAATGATACTTTACTCTGAGTAGTCCTATTAGAAACAGTGGGACTTCTTGAATAGCAAAAATGAGTAAGGATTGGGACCTTCCCTTTCCCAACTCCCCTCTCCCCATGAAATACTGTATCAGGAAAGACAAAGAATGTAAAAATGATATTTTAATTAAGATCTGATTTGGTTGTATTGTGCCATATCAGAACAGTGAGATGTGTAATGATGTTTTATTTAGAGTTTTGCTTCTGTAGCTTTTAGAGAGTGTTTTTTTTTTAAAATAAGTTTTATGGTATGTAATTCGGATGCTGTTTGTTGGTAAATGTTAACAAAGGGATTCTTGGTATTTATATAAGGCAATATGCTGTACTGTAGAGTGCAGACTGGCACATAAACATGGATTAGGTAGGTGGGTGTATTATAGAATGTGTGTATTATAGTATGTGGACTGATCATTTAATTAACATATGGAATTTGCAGTGCACTTCATTCAGCTGGTCCTGAGAGCATTTAAATTACATTTTTTGCACACTTCTTTTGCTAGCTTGTATTTACATGCTGCTGAACACTGTTTTCTCTTAAACGATGTTAAAAGGAAAAATATTCTGTGTGTATATAATATAAACACACACACTATTACATACAATAATGTAAATACACACACTCTTACAGTGTAAAGGATGCATAATATACATACACAAAGTACATTCCGTGTGCGTTGTTTCTAGATTAACACACTTCTTTTGTTGCTACTGAAGATTCAATACTATATTAAAAACAGTATTCTGAATCTACACATTCCAAGAACTTGAATTTTTTGCAGTTAACTACTAAAGCAGTGATAGACAGGGAAAATGAAAATGCATATAGTCCTGTGGTAGCAAATGCAGAGGAAGACCATTCCGTTCTCAGTCCCTATATTCAGTTTGCTCAGAAGTTTCTCAAAAGTATGTGATATGCATGTGTTAATTGATTTCTTACTGTAGTTCTCTTCACTTCTAGGAGAAATAGGATAATCTGTGTGGCTAGTATGTACATTATCAGCTTGTAAAATAAACTGGTCCTTGTGGTTGTTGCCATTGAAATACTGTTACAGAATGTTTCAGTATATTTTAATAGTTCTATGTGAAGACGACAATTTACTCTCTGCTTGTGGGAAAATAGGGAGTTGACGGAGTGGCAGTACTTAATGTGCTTCTTGCTAGAAGCCTTCTTTGTACACAGACTGACACTATTCCTGTTTTCTGGTGCTCTCTACTGCGTGGCGAGTGTACTGTTGACTTTTTCAAGGAATTTGAGATTCAGAGGAGGAGTTTGAGCAAATAGCCTCATAAAAGTTTCCTCTGGCCTTTCTTTCCCCTGAATTTCTTCCTTTTTGCTTGGTGGTAGTGTGACCAAAAGCATCCTTGTATTCACAGGCTGCACACTGTTGTAATAATGTTTATACAAAATATGGCTTGTGAGGTATCTCATGAAAACTAGTATCTTGCTGGTCAATAATACCATGGTGAAAATGTACGTAGCAGCATTCTATGTAAAGTTATGAAATCCCCCTGTATGATGATCTTAGTACATGTTCACAGGCCTGCCTATGCAAAAGTTGTTAAAAACGTCTGTCCTGAACAAAGAAACGGGTGTTTGCTTTAATTTACATACAACTCGTAAACAAGGTCCTCCAGACAGCAGAGGGAGAAGAAGGCAGGAGCCAGAGCAAATTTGCATATCAGGAAACGAAAGTGAGGCGAGAACATGGAACCTGCTTCAGCACCAGACTCCATGTTGTCTGCCTCACTCTTTACCCTTACCTCCCAAAGCAAAGTTTATTTAATCTTCAGAAGAATCTGCTTCAGAGTTTCTAGACTATAAAAGAAAACACTCTCTCTTTCACCTATGACAACAAAACCATGGCTTTGAGACAAAATTACGTCGACTTTAATTTACATCAGCATACAGGCGCCACAAGAGTTACATCGCTTGTGTGTGTCTGCACTTCGCTCCTTGTGTTGCTGGTGCACATCCTCACCAGGAGCACTTGTGTTGATTGTACTGTCAGCGTGGGGCATTGTGGGACAGTTCCTGAAAGCCAGTAATAATCAACAGCAGACACTGCATTGATCTGACTATGTCTATCTTGACATTGAGGGGGAAAGTCAGGAAAGGTTTTACCCTGCAAGTAGTAACCAAGGCTGGTGAAAGCCAGAGTGTGACTGGAATGTTGCTGACAGGCTGTTGGGGTCGGAGCTGCTGGATCAAGGCTGCAGCTAAACACTGACACTCGGTGTGACCTGTCTGCTGGTAGGCTGTTTGTGAGCAGCCCAGGTTGGGAGCTAGAACAGCAAAGCATTGTGAGATCCCCAAGATTGTGGGGCAGGTGTAACACAGCCCCCCACTGATCTGGATTGCACTGCAGAATGTTACTGGTAGCAACGGGCGTTGTCCCTTCTGTCATGGATTTGATGTAAAATAAGCATGGCTAAATGGAAATCAAGGGGTGGAATGGTGGTGGCCTCTTTAGTTACTGGAGATGGAAGCTTACCCAATCCCAGTTTTTAAAAGGGGTTAGGTCAGACCTGGAACACGGCCGTATAGCAGTTTCATAAGCTGTTGGGTCAAATTTCTCCATGGAATAACTCCATTGATTTTAGAGGTTTTGTGTAAAGGATGAATTTGGACTTCTGTCGCACTTCTTTTCCTTTTTATTTAAAAAAAACCAAAAGATCTTTTTTTTTTAAAAACCCTTACCCAGTCACATGTCCTGCTGTAGTCATTGCAGGCATTGGTTATAAGGCCTTTTGGTCACAGGAACAGTTATGAGCAGGCCCCAGAATTTAGCCTCGTGAGTAAAATGAGCAGGATTTGACCACTAGAGTAATTGGATTATCAGTTGGTCACACAGTGTGTGGTTTTATAGAGTGTATTGTCATGGGAGGTTATTTATTTGGAAGAGCTAAAAGGGGGTGTGTGTGAGAGAGAGAGAGAGAGAGAGAGAGAGAGAGAGATTAGATTTAAATAAAAATATTGAAATAATTCCAATGTATCCCAGCAAGTCTCCTTAAAATATCTGCAGAGGCTTTCTGTACTGCCTCTTTGACTTTGCTGTTTGCTATATGAGTCCATCGTGGATGCCATTTTAGTGTTATTACTAACACACAGTAAATTATTTTATTATCTTTAATATTTTAAATTAAAAATCTCTGAAGGGTCCATCTCTCATTAAGGACCATAAGGTATTACACACGTTATGAAGACAAATTTAAGAGATTTCAGAAAAGGGCAACAAAAAGGCTGAGGCTGAAGGTACTGACCTGTGAGAAAAGATGAAGAGTTGAACAGATGCAGCTTAGCTAAGTGGGAGCCCAGTAATCATCTACATGTTTGAAGAGTGTAAATGCCACTGATGGAGAGGAATTTGGATAACTGTTTATCAAGAATAATAAGAATAGAGCTTCCTCTTGCCACATTATGGTTTCTCTGCAGTGCTAACGAGTCAAGAGTAGTGGAAAAGGATTTGTCACTAAAGTCTGCAGATATATACAGGTGGCTAAGTAGGAAGATGCCTTTTTTGCTCAGTTGTTTTTGCTGATCATTACTGTATTTTAAGGATGTCACTTTAAGCTAAAAGTCAGGGGAAATATTCCTTACAGTGCCCCTGTGCTTCTACTAGACTGGAACTAATCTCCCAAGAGAAAGTCGTAAAAGCTCCATTGATCGGGACATTGAAAAATTAAGCCTTCAGCTGCAGAATTAGAATGCTAAGGAGGCTGGTAAAGGGATACAGAGCTTGCAGAAATCCATCTAAGATTGTTAGTGATGGGCTGTGTGAAATGAGTTTGGTTGTCTCAATCCAGTTCCAGTCCTGTTGGACAGACCTATACATCACAAAACCCACCAGTACTAATGGCAATAATTAGCAGCCTCAGCAGAGAGACCAGTAACGGAATGGGCAACAGACCAAACTGTCCTCTCTTCCCTCTAGGTCTGGGCTGAGCCACGTTGTCACAGCCCCTGCAGTGCCTCATCCATGGGTAGAGAACAACCACCTCCAGGACTGTCATCCCGACACCTTTCAGCAGTACTTAACATTCACTTCACTTCCTCCTTCTGTGAGCAGGGAATGCTTTTTATGTGGGGAGGACAGGAAAAGTTAAAGTGGGAGTTTGATGGTGGCTAGTATAGGTAAAGAACATCTACAGATGGGCTCTAGGGTGCCTCTTTCTAATGGCACATCATAGATCCTATTAAACTCAGAGTTGTTTTTATGCTGAGAAAAGCTTGGCTGTTTTTCAAGGCTCAGTGTCCTGGACACAGGATCATCCCTAACTGAGGTGTAACATGCAGTACTCCACTCACACACGTAGTGGAACACTGATTTTTCTTTTACATCTGTCTGTTGAAGCATGAGAGACAGTGGGTGGGGTAATATCTTTTATTGGACCAACTTCTGTTTGTGGAAGGGACAAGCATATGAGCTTCATGGAGCTCTTCCTCAAGTCAGGGGAAGGTAAACAGAATGTCCAAGCTAAATACAAGTTGGGACGGATTGTTACGTGTAAGGGATTCACGCGTGTTGTGGGGGACCACTTAAAATGAGGTCAGCAAGTACACCTCTGCAGTCGTAGGAGTAGGTACCTTGTCCCTCTCATATGCTGGGACCAGTATGGCTACAACAATGCTTCAAGCAATGTTTTAGAATGGGCAGGCTGCACTGGGCTGGATTAAGCATTAGGCCAACAAGGCATGTGCCTACAACTCCCACTGCTATAGCTCTCCTTCAGGTATCTGTGTCAGGCCTAGCAGAGCTGTAAGCTCTGGAAAGGCACCTTGAGCAGCGATCTGTTCTAACTTTGCTCAGATAACGCAGGGCTTTTACCCAGCGAAACAGCAAGGTTCTCCTCTCCTCCTGTTGGAGCCAGTAGAACCAGTTGGGAGATGGGGACGAGCTTGGAAATCAAAGCAGGTGTAACATTTTGGGCTCAAATTAACAGTTTTTTAGTTTGCTAGTTGTGCTTGACAGGGCCCAATTTCTTCACGGAGATTTGGGCCTCAGGTTATCTTAGCTCAGCTCTGAGGATGGGTGGAAGAGATTGGAAAATCTCTCTGTTTCACATCTGATACATCCACAGATATGGCAAATAGTCTAATTGCAAAAAAGTCAGCACTGATTTAAACCAGTTTCCTTAAATGAATACAAGCCATGAAGCGAAATTAATTGTAGACTATCTGTGAGCTGGGGATTCAGCCAAATACAAAGTTACATTTCTTTTTAAAGCTGCATTTTTCCGCTTTATTTCAGAATCAGGGTCAAATCTTTCCTCAAGACATTGTGTGGGGGAGCAGTAGTGCTGGCAGATAGGTCCTTGGTTCCAGGTGTTCTGCTGGCCAGAATGAAAGTGCCTGGGGTGGAGGATGAATGATGGAGAACTCTTTGCTGCAGCTGGTAGTGTGATTCTGACTGCAGGATATGCATTAGCTGTCTGGAGGAGCTGAATGCTTCCCCTACAGCGTGGTCCACACCTTTCTCTGGGGCTACCGTGCATAATCTGGCTCAGTAGCTAAGCTGAGCCACTCTTCTAGCGCTGTGTGGAGAGATAGGACAAGATCCTGCATCCTGCTGAGGTGATGAGAGTAGAGCTCCCTATGCATTCTGTGTGCACCCATACCCGTGTGCAGAAGTGTATCAGAAATAATAGATATAGTCTTTGTTTTTTCAGTATAGCTATAATGATAAAAATGATAAAAATACTCCGTAAGTCTGGTACAAATTGCTTTTAACTGGGTGACAACTAAGGACTTGATCCTGCAAAGTGCTGAGTGCCACCTGAGAAATGTTTGAGCATCTCCAACTCCCACTGAAGTCATTGAATCTGGGAGTGCTCGACACTTTGTAAGATCAAGCCGTTACTGCCTAGAAAATGCTATAGATTGGGCAATCTGATCTGCCATGAATTGTTTCTGTGACTTTTTTCTGTTTTCCTGTTCGGTTGTCTGTTGCTACAATTCCTCCTACTTGTATTCACTGTGTACAGCATACTAAGAGCTGGGTGGCTGCTGTCCTTCATGCCAGAGATGGTCACATTTCACTGGTGCTACTTGGCTATAGTTTGATGTGCTTTGGGATTCTCTGGGGTGACAACTGCTATATGCATGTAAAGTGTGTCTCCCAGCGTTGGTAGTTATTAGGTCTGCATGTAAATTGCTTTTCTATTTTGTCAATATCCCTGGTCTTGTTGAAAAGACGGAATAGAGGGTTGAGACCACGGGGACTCCATTATAGAAAGAAGTCACCACTAGAGGGAGTATGGTTAAGTACTGTGTGTTAGGGGAGAATGTGGTTTGATAGATAGAAATGCAGCCATGGAAATAAAGAGCATCATTAACTGTGGGGGAAGCACAGGAAGATGGAGATATCCATGGTACCAGAAGCTTTCCTGAGATCAAAGAGAATGTGGAATGAATTAATCCTGATGTAACAAGTTTTTTATGTCAGTGTTTTCCTACCTTTGGGGACAGAGTTGTCAGTTATTTTTTTCTAAATAGTTTTTAGATAAATTTACGACGCGTTGTAGAGGCTTGAAAAAGTCTGAGCAATATTGATTCCTTTATCTGTTTCTAATGGAACAAGAGCCCAAATGGCTTCATT
The DNA here is from genome assembly GCA_007922155.1 of Mesoclemmys tuberculata. Taxonomy (NCBI): domain Eukaryota; kingdom Metazoa; phylum Chordata; order Testudines; family Chelidae; genus Mesoclemmys; species Mesoclemmys tuberculata. The sequence continues at coordinate 3,419,934 of ML675643.1, forward strand.
TTGTTCACTTCCTTTTTTGATCATAGGCCTGATTAGTAGTGATGCAGCAGTACACACTGCTCTAGGAGCTGGGCAAACAGCAGCAGCTGTGAAGCTCATGCGCTTGACAAAATTCATCCCTGGTGTGACTCTGGAGGCTTGTGAAAGTTACACCAAGGATGGATTTGACTGAGTGTTTTCTACCCACTCTCTCCCTGTTCTGTCTTTTTGCTAATTTCTTAGTGATGGATTTTAAAAAAGTGATTATATTCTCTTCAAAATATAAAGCTTTCGTGTTTTAGATCTAACCTACTTACAGTGACTCTTTGATGTTTCATTTCCTGATTTTAGATTTTTGAAACACAAAGCTCAACTGCTGTTGTCATAGGAAGAGAGCAGGTTTGAGAGGGTTGCAGGGGAAATTGTAAGTAGAAGATGCAGGTGGATTTTGGCATCTAAGGAAGGGTCAAGCTAAGAATTTTACCATGTCGAAGGTGCAGGAGCATTGGTGGTGGGGAGATAGGAATAGGACATTCATTATTGAGGGAATACTAGTTTGACATGAACTTCTCTCACTCCCTATACTATGTAGTGCACTTTCTGGCCTTGCTGCTAGCTCTCTTGCTTACCACACTCCTCCCATCCTCTGTTGCATCCCACTGGAATATTTAAAGATTAACTTGTAGCTCATAGTGACCATTCTGAGCTCCACCCTTTTGAATCCTTACGCATCTTGCAAGAGGTTTCTGATCTTTCTCCCCGCCCCCAAAGTCTAAGAAAAAATTGTGGATTCAGTTTGAGTTTTGGAATGAAGGTTCACATTGCTTCTTGTTTTACTGCACGGTTGCAGTGTCCCCGGTCTAAAGCAATCTGTTAATTCCTATGTAACTATCCTCTAGCACAAACATCTGGTTCTAGCCAAAGGGAAATGACATACTTTTATGCTACACGTTTAGGAAGTGTTAGAAATGCTGAGCCTAATTTTTCTAAAACGCCTTTTCCTGTTAAAATCATTAATATTTAGATTACTACAGGGTGGAGGGATAAGCCTTTTGATATAATTCATGCAAATTTTTCTGCTCCGTGAAAATTCTTGCTGGAATACAAAAGATAACTTTTAAAGTCTAATTAATGTGTTACAATAATTCTGGGAGCAACTTATTAAAAAAAAAATTAAAGTTCAAATAACGTTAGGAGTCAGACATTAAATAAAGGGAAGCCTGGAAATTCAGAGCGGGGGTTAAAGCTCCATTTTTAATGCTACCTCAGTAAAGAGACTGTGTGGTTTAATGAATAGGTGGGTCCAGCAGACCTGTGCTCTGTTCTACTACATTTGCCTCCCAACTGAAGCTGAACCTTCCTATCTCTTTGAAGGTTTGATTCTGAAGAGTCATGATGGTGGTGCACATGTGAGGTTTGAATTTGGTTTGCTATATATTGAAGTAACCGGAACCTCTACAATGCTCTTGAATAAGGGGAGGAAGTAGCATTACTTCCATTATACAGGTGAGGAAACTACTGCACAGAGAGCTAGTAAATGGTCAAGGGCATATAGTAAGTCAGGAGCAGAAGTCAGATGTCCTAACTTCAAGTACCCAATGTCTTCAAAGCCTGCTGCTTGCCCCAAAGGCCCCTGTGAGGCTCTTCACTCCAGATTTCTTTGTCAGAGTCAGAACCTGGCAGTTAGTCTAATCTTGCAGAGATAATGCAAGGAGTGAATTTAACAGTGGAGTTCTAGAATTTGCTAGAGAATGGGATTTATGAACAGTTTAGAAAAACACTAAGGGCCAGTAGCCATGGCTTTGCTAAGACATTGCTTTAAAGGAGATGTCATATTTCCGACACATCAATATTATTTTAATATTTATTAAATGATTGGCAGTGTGGTTGGTGCTGCAAAAGGTATCAGTACAAACAGGACCAGTTGGTCCCATACATGCAGAACCAGAAGGATTATTTCAGGTAACTTCTCCACATGCCAAGTATACCTTAAAAAAAATAAATTAGAAGATGTGCAAAGTCCTGACCACACCTCAATTTTGCTTGCTGCAGCTTTAACAGATTTGTTGTTTTCAGCATTTTAACTTGGTTTCCCTGACTAGTGTGCATGTGATTTTTTTTTTTCTGAACACTGTGCTAATCATAGGGCCTGATTCAAAGTTCATTGCGGTCTATTGAAAAACTCACATTAATTTCAGCTTTGGATCGGTCCGTAGTGTTATAGATTTTCCACCCTCACCCGGCAGAGCCTAAAACAAAGTTTTAACAAGCTTAAAAAATGGTTGTAGTTAGCGTAGTTCTAACCAGCTTGTGAACAGGGCCTTTGTCTTTCCAAGGAACTTAGATTTGCCTCTTTAGGCGCATGTACACAATTGCTGTTTAAATGCAAGGTTTTGTGGCATTTTTATCCCCTTTTTAATATACCTCCTTTTATATTTCTTGCATGTTTGTTTCCTAGACCTCTACTTCCTAATGTAATATGTATCATGATGGCATATTTTTTCCAGTTGGAATTATGAATGAAAATGCGCTTTGGATCCAAAGTCTGTGCCCTGCTGTGCATTAAATGGCAGAGATTTTCTGCTTTTCTCCGCTTCCCTGGCAAAAATATAACAGGATTCTTTCATGCCTTGGCAATTTTGTTTTTTGTTGGTCTGTGTGAGGTGAGAGTCTAGGTTTTTTCCCATATTTACTTATGTTATATGGCAGTGCTATACTCTGCCAGCACACCACCTGCTTGACTTGCTGACTGTAAAAGATTTTATATCATTAAACTCTGCTGAGCTCACTCACTGTATTCCTTCCAGGTGTATGACACCTATTTGCATGCCCCAAGCAGTAGTCAAGAGCAATAAACTCAGATACAGCATGAGTGCTGATCACCTGTCATTTAACAACAGATGAGGGGGTTGGCTAATTCCAGATGTAAATCTAAAGAAGGATCTGTAATTTCCTTGGTGTGAATCATGCCCATGTCTGTGGTGGTGCTTATAAACTAAGAAGACCCAAGTTTCTTTCATAACAAATGTCTTCACTGACAAAAAAATACAGAGCCAAACTATACATTGTTTTTCCTTGAACTATCTGCAGCTCTTGTTTCCACTCACTTTGATGTAATTATACCATCCACTGTAGTAGTAGCCGCAATAATAATAATCATCATCAATTATTAATATACGTCTGAGTTGTTTTGCATTTCAGATATTTAATGAATCTTCAGTGTGTCTTCCCTACATTCCCCTTCAAAACGAACAAACAACAAAAACCAAAAGCCCAACTCAGTTGCGAAGTTTGGCATGCATAAATGCTATATTTAAACAAAGATGTAAATTCTCTCCTGGCTTGGAAAACTCTGCTGTACCTCTGGCTTGTATAAATAACAGTTAGCATTAAAATTAACACTTGTTATGGGTAATAGGTTATTCTGTTGGATTTATTACATAATTTCAAATGTGTATATTTCATGGGCAAGTTTCTCTCATGGATGGTTAGCAAACTGGTTCAAACAGAGGCTGTGGAACAATCCCAATCAGGAGTTTGGTTCACATTAGTGTGTTGAAATCGCATGTTTTACTTAGAGGCATTGCTGGGATGAATTTTGCTTTCAGTTACACTGGTGTAATTGAGAGCTGAAGTAGTTTCATTTCTATAAAATAATATGCTATGTATATCTGCCCAAGGAGCCAGTAAATGTTGGCCCCTGCAGTTGAATATGGATTAGGGAGCTGCTTTGCCAGGCACTGAAAGCAATCAGTTCTGTCCGGTTTTTCTCTCTCTGGAGGAACTCTGATTGTTGCATGATACTTTAAAAAGTAGGGATTTAGAGCATGGAGAAATCCTCAGGCCTGCAATATAAATACAGAAGCACTTCCCAGACAAGTATAATAGATAGCATAGTAAGTTTTCTTTTCATGATTGCAGACTTCATGAAACAAAACATACATGTGCGAGAGACATGGAGCGATTCGTAGGCCTTCGTTGTGCACTTCTCCATCTTGCTGGAATCTTTTTCCTTCAAGTCCCCCTGAATAAGTTTGGCCACTAGTGTTTACACCTTCACTTCCCAGCCAGAAATGCTTGTTCTCCAGCAGCAATGCACAAAGCCTTTATGAACACCCTCTTGCCCTGGCATTGAAAGAGACTGTGCAAAGCCTGGATGAGAGTACCCGCTTTTTCATAGCTGATTGTGTACAAGATTACATGAACACTTGCTAACCTTTTTTGCAAGTACTTGTGGAAAGGATTGACAGCTCATACACAAACAGTGCACTTCAGGCTGCTGGAAGCTGCTAAGTTCACTATGCCAAGACACATTCAGTTCATCACATTATTTTTAAACTTTGGGAATATACTCCAAACTCAGTATACTATGATTAAAAGGTGATTGATGGGAAGTCATTCTTAGGGGATTGGTTCTGATGTAGAACTCTTCATGTCTCTACCATTGGCTCAAATCCAGTTTGGGTCAGTAGCATCCACAGGCATGGCATTCCAATACAATGAACACTTGGTGGGGTTTAAAAAGAGTTGGTGGTCTCAGATAGCTCGTAGTGGATACCTGTCCCCCAAGATAAAAACCACCGCTACAACTGACACCCTTGTTTGACTGAGTGGCAATGGAGACTCAACTACTCTCATGCCGGAAGTGGTCCCTTGATCAGGGTTGAGACACATGAGCAGAGCACTCTGCATTACTACTGCCAAAACCAGAATTATCTTGTGAATTGCAGGGCGCTTCAGTCCTCAGGGTTATCAATCTGGCATCTTTCATCCACACTAAAATTGGCTTTTTAAAAAAGTACTTGTTTTTAAGCTAGATACTGAAATTACTTTTAGTGATGGTTGTCCAGACTTATTTTTGCATGCTGGGTGGTTATTCGGGAGTTGTTCACGATGGTGGGTTTGTGCATACGTGTTTGGTAGTTACAGGGATGCTCATCAGTCCTGGCTTGTGCATGCTTTTTATGTTAGAGTTTCTGGATGTTTTAAAGTGCAGGAATATGCTTAGTGGACAAAGGTGGGGGAACCCAGTTCAGGACTGACCTTGCCCTTCCCGCTTTTTGTGGGAGAGCATGAGCTTGATTATTACACTCAGTGATTGGCTAAGAGTTGTAGGGAGAACATAGTGCTTTCTTAGATCAATTTTAAGCAACCTCTTTCCCACTAAGAGTGGCACTGATTGGCTCTGGAGGGAGGCACAACTGTCTCACTTTATCCAAAATGAGTGAGCACTAGAGACAGAAATGGGGATTTTTGAAAGTAAGAAAGAGTCTAGAGGAGAGCAGGGGCAAAAAATTGAAATCACTGAAGACTTTTCTTAAAGATACAGTAGTTTCCTAAGCTAGTCTAAACTCGGAATTTATTCCAGTGTTATCGTTCTGCACTGCCTGGTCAGATGGATTTGAATCACTTACAGAAGAGGTTATTCAGTACAAAATGTTTATATTTAACCTAGAAAAGGACATAGGTAGTGTCATTTTTGTTTGATAAATACCCAGCAATATCAGTTACTTTGTGGCTTTTGTATTGTTCCTACAAGAAGATATTTTCTCAGCAGCTTATCGTATAAAAACCTCTGTTTCATTGTCTGACATTGGATATGTTACATTCAATGCAAAAATTCTTCTAAGACTTGTTGACTGTGTGCGTGAGAGTCAGAGTTTTATTCCTCACTGAGCGTTTACTTAACTTAAAAATCTTGGCTGTGCGTGAGTTGTAAGATCTAAGTTTTCGTTTTATTTTGTAAAGTGGGAAATCAGAATATTGAGCGAATGTCCAGGGACTTTGAGAAGGTGTTTTCTGAGAGTCTGGCCAAATTCATAGTGGTATTTAATGTGGTTTCCAGTAGTTTTCCTCCTCTTTCTGCTGTTGACACTCTTCATAGGTGACAGTAAAAATGCTAAGAAATAGGACATTAGTTTAGAGCTTGGTCTTATTTAGGCCACTCATATTCTTAAGAATGTGTTGTTTTCATTGTGCTAAGGACCACAAGGCCATTGGAATGGGTACTTCACCCTCTCTTCAGTTTAACAGAAGCGCCAGACCTGGGCGCCAGTGGAATGGTCCACCCCTGAAATTCCCACCAGCTCCATTCTGCCTCCTCGGGGGGAGGGGGAGAGGCAGGTTCAGCTAGGCCTCTGAGGAAAATCCCAGCATTTTATATCAGATTTCTGACTAACCATTTGGTTCAGTCATTTGACTGACTAAATCCCAGCTGCATCACAAGGCTTTGTTTGCCTTTTGGGGAGATTTCCCCTCAGTTCTGCTTTGACTTCTGAGGGAAAGAGAAAGCTAGATGGAGAAAGCCGAGGCCAAAAGGAAAGGGCTCTGCGTTTTTCTTCCCTTTTGTTAAGAATTGGATTGGAGAGTTTGGCTTTCTCTGCGGGCAGGATGCGGTTCCCCCCCTCATGTCCCAGTGTGGGCAGGTGTCCCCTTGGCCTGCCTTTCCATGGGTAGGAAAGAAGCAAGGCAGGTTTGGAAATGGTGGCCCCAACGGCAAGAGGCCCCCCATCTCCACAAGGGGAATGATGTTCGAAGAGGAATGCGTCAGATGGAAGGTCGTTTCTGTCTTCGGCAAGCTTTGGAAAAGAGTATGATAAGCGGTCTTGGGGAAACACAGGCCCATGTGAGACCTCCATGAAGTTGGGAGTGGTATAACCCTAGAACCTCTCACTCTGGGCACCTAGTCTCAGAGCATTGTAGTTTTTGGCAGTCCATGCTGGAACTTGAGCCCGTTCCTTGGCGAGACTGAGAAGCAGGCCCCGGCTTGTGAGGGGAGACAATAAGGCCAGCTTCTGAGGGTAGACAAAGCTGTAATCACTAGAAATATTTTTGGAGTGATCCTGGTGTCTGATTTTACTTCTCCCTCTGAAACAAGGGCAGAGAGCTAAACACAAAAAAAAAAGGGGGGGGGAATTCTTCATGTTCTGGGGAGGAAGCGTAGCTGTCTGAATCAGAGTTGGGGGCTCAAAATAGTTATAACCAATTTTATTTTATTGAAGATGGACTCTTTCAGTCACAGCTTAAAAACTGTGCCCGGGAGGTCTGTGGCTGTTTTAGATAAACGGTAGCCACATAGCCCTTCTTGTATTTCCTGGGAAGATATAATAAAAGAGAAGCAGGAATTTCAAGGCACATCTAAAAGCCTAGGAGAGTGCCAGGCTATCATCCACAACAGCTGCTGTGGCTTGCCATACCATTGCAATCAGACTATTATTCCCATATGCTACTGCGGGTTGCCATTGGAAAGCTGCCTGCAGTGGCTCAAAAGTGTGAGTACCAACCGCAGGGCAAACTGTTAGGACAAACCCCAAACTGGCTGAGAGTTCTGCCCTTAGATTTCACCATCCAATTATCAACTGTAAACTCCTCAGACGCTGTAACAGCCAAACATGAAGTCACAGTCAGTCCCCTTAGGTACTCTACCCAACCAGGTGAGTCTGTCTTTGTGATAGGTGATCCCTTACATGAAGAATGACAGCAATATTCAGGTTACTCCCAGTTCCAAAGGACAAATTGTTTATCGCAGGTCAGTTGCACCTTAGATCTCACACCAAAGAAAACCCTTATAGCCAATCCTATAATAAACTATCTAAAGATTGATTAAACTAGTTTGAATAAACTATCTAAAGATTGACTGGGAAAAGGAGACGAGTCATTTACGAGGTTAAAGCAGGTAAACATAGATTCACAAATGAGTTACAATATTCAAAATTCAAAAAGGAACAGAAACTTCTATAATAAGCAAGATCTATATGTCCTTGAGGGCTAACCCAGCCTTAGCAGTTGGGGATCACTTGCTTATGCTTAGAAAACCCGTCCCTCTCAAAATTTAAAAATCACATGGCCTAAGGGCTCCTCTCTTTTAATTAATAAATGAATATAGTCTTTTACAGCAGTATTCTTTACAGAAGCATATAGCTTCAATACTGCTCTCTGCTGGATAGAGTATCAGACCTGCATAAGTGTGTTTCATAAGTCCTAGTACATGTACGGCTAAAGGAGCATCTCCTTTTGCTCACCTTGTAGGGTTCTGTGTTTTTGAAGCCAGAGGACCAGAGTTCTATCCCTGTTGTTTACAACTAGGAGAGCTCTGAGTTCTGTACTGTGGGACCACGCTACATGAAATAATAATGAATGTAAAGTCCCAGGTGGTGACAGACTCTTTACAATATATAAATTCTGCTGAGAGCCCATGATTTGGCAGCAAAACCCTTCCTCCTCCTTCAGCTCTTCTATGTAAATGCAAATCATCCTCCCCTGGATGATGAAGGCATCATCAGTCAAGACTCTTAGTAGTCTTACTGGCTTTGCCCCACCATTCCCAGTCTTAGCTGCTAGATTAGACATAGAACTGAGTGAAGTGAGCAGCTTCTTTCTGTTAGCAGTGCTATTCCATGCAGCAATCTGTAGGCCTGGTGTTAGTGCAGCATCGTCTGTGTGTGTACCTGGCCTTGTGATTCGTCCTGGTAACCATTCTCTGGATCCTACCGAGATCAGTGCTCGGAAATCCTCAAATCTTGAACTTTTTCTTGCCACTTTCCAGTTCACTGTCCTGAATCTGTCTTGGCTTTTTGGATATTTAATGTATTGGTCCTGCGAAAAATAACCTCTGCAACTGTTCAGTCTGCTCTGCAATAGGCCATCTCCCCAGTTAATCTTCGGTGCGATTGAATTGCACTACAAAAAGTCCTGAGTCACAGCTAAGTGAATATTTTATCAGTCGTTGTAAACCTCTCACATTCTGTTACCTGATTGTAATATACGGTAAATTATATTTTGTATTTCAGGCCCTATGCTGATAGCATTTTACTAGAAATATATAGATATTTAAAGATTAATAATGTTTAGTTTTACCAAGGTTGCAATAAATGATCAGGCAAGATAGCCAAATACTTAAAAGTGTTCCCCTTTCCTTCACAGCATCCCTCCCCCTGCACCACCAGTCTATCATGAGTGCTAATAATATGGGGATGAACTTGATGGAGCTTGTGTCAGTTCTTGCTGGCACTGACTGTTGTTCCAACAAACACTGTGGTTGAGTTGGTTCACTTCTCTGTCCTTTGACTGCAAAGGATTAAAAAAATATTGGTAATGGAGGAGGTAAGAAATATTAGCAAGTGGGACTAATGTAGTGGTACTGGTGAAGGGTGCCTGTGACAAGGTAAGACAGCGCTTCAGGTGGGTTAGAGCTCAGTTTAACCTATGACAGGTGTAGCCCACCTCCCTAGGTGTGGAGGGAAGGGTCATGTGATGGGGGAGCACCTAACTCAAAACCAGCCTTGCTGGAAGAGAATGGGACAGCTTGTGGTCATTCAGGGGAGTGACTTTTATGACCAGCTCTGTGAGTGACTTCATGCAAGAGACTCTAGGGTATGTCTGCACTGCAATAAAAAACCCACAGCACCGAGCATGAGAGCTCAGGTCAGTTGACTCGGGCTCGCAGGGCTCGGGCTGCTGGGCTACAAATGGGCTCTGAGACCCTCTCCCCTCATGGGGTTTTGGAGACTGGACTCCAGTTAAAGCCCGAACATCTACACTGTGATTTTTTTCAGCTCCGCAGCCTGAGCCAGCTGACCTGGGCCACCTGGGGCTGGCTGGTGGCTCTTATTGCTATATAGGAATACCCTTAATTCTTATGCAAAAGGCCAGGGGAGTATAAGGTGCAGGAGCCAGCTGGGAAGGCTGGAGGGGAAGGAAGGAAGCCTGTGAGGAAGAAAGTCTTAGCAGGGACAGGACTAAGAATCCTGCACAAAGGTTTGTGAGCCAGCTAGGAAGGCTGGGTGGAAGATAAATGTTTGTTTGAACTCTGTTAATAAACCAGACTTACCAAAGGGGGCAGAAGGGGGGAGAGTTATTGAGAAAACAGCCACAGTGTGAAATGTGATAAACTGGGGGAGAAGGAGAAACTGAGGCAGCAGATCAGTCCAAAGCCAGACTGTGTATGTTCTTGCTACAATGCTAGATTAACATCTCTGGGGGCTGATATCCTCCTCTTAGGTACGTGGGTAGTAGCTGTGCGAACTTTTTCCATGTTGTCCCTTCAATGGACCTGAAACCTGACTTGGAGAGATCCCTGTGGGGTGAAAGGTTGTTTATACGCCAGTACGTTTCACTCCTTAGCCTCTCTACCGAGATTGCCAGCAAAGGGACTAATTTGATGGTATTTGTTTTGTTTATAATACAGAGACCTATCATTGGGAACTGGAGTGAGACCACAAACTCATTTCACATCATCATATGTCAGTTGGATCATGACTGAGCTGCAGTAGAGGTGACAGGCCCCATGTCTCATTACTGAGTCCCTAAACCATCCTGTACTGTGAGTGAAACTTTAAGCAATGGGTGCGTGACATTGTGTAAAATGTGAATTTTGCTTCATTCCCCCCTGTTATTCCTTATGGAGTCTGCTTGCACTGTACACAACCAGTTGTACTCAGAGCAGAGAGCAGGAAAGCCCTGCCCCCATTGCAGTAATGTGCATTTACTGCAATAAGAAATGGGAAGCAATACAAAAAATGTTTAACTTACCTGCATAGCAGGTAGTGGGAAAAATGGGCCCTTAAAACCATATATAGGCTATTAAATAAGTGGCTTGATTTTTCAAAATAAAAAAGTGGTGTGTTGAAGTCAATGGGAGCTCAGGTGCTTAACACATTTGAAAATCAGGTCATTTATTCAGGAACCCATATGTGGGGCTGGATGCCTAAATTGAAGCACCCATATTTGAAAATGTTGGCACCTATTTCTGAGTTTGCCTTGAGCAAGTCACTTCACTTCTCTGTGTCTCAGTTTTGTACAAAGGGGTAATAATGCTTATTCAGACTGAACAGTGTTTTGCAGTCTATGGATGAAACGTGTTCTATAAGAACTAAATGCTATTAGTATTTTCTTATAAGCTGTGAACAACAACAAAAATCTACAAATTCATACTAGGTCCAGACAGGTAGTTTGCAGGATTAGAGGAAGGCATTTCAGAAGCCATTGAGAACACTGAATTCAGCCCAGATGGTATCCTAGAGAGAAGTTTTGTGGCATCAGCTAACTTGTAAATGACCACACTGCTAGCCAATGGTGAATAATTGTCAGTTTGCCATATGACTGGTAGTGACAGCTCAAGAAGAATGAGTTAAAATTGGAACCCTGAGAGACAGAGAAAAAAATAAAGAAAAAAATAATACATAGAGGTTCTTGGGTACCTATTTTTAAATGGGTTAGAAAAAGGACTACTTGCTCTGTTGGCAACTAATTGCTCAGTCAATTTGTAAAAAAATAAATAAATAAAATCCATTTAGAAATATTGTACTATTGTCCAGCACTGCAGCACTGTTGTAAGTTGCAGTATTTGGGACCATCACTGTAGAACATGGTGATTTATTTTATTTTAAATAAAAAGTCTATAAAGTAGAAGGGCCCCTTCCAGCCAAACCTATACAGAACCTCTACATCTTTTGGAATCCTGCAGATTGGGACCCAAATCAGTGTCCTGGATCCAAACATCCCTGGTTTTGGATACGTACACATGCAAATTTAATTTGGGTTTATTTCTACTGCAGATAGGAGACTCAATGGACTGGTTGAACTATTGCATCTACTAGGACTATGTGGTCCCAGAATCTGTCCATGCCATGCTGAGTGGCAGCGGCAGTGGTGGTGGGCAATATCCCTGGTGCAGAATTTCTAGCCTGGCAATTGAGGCATGGACAGTGCTTGGAGAACTAAAGAAGCTGAGACCAAACATCACTGGAACTGCTGTGTATCAAAAGCAGAGTGTGAAGACCCATTGGTTGTGATTGGGATAATGTAGCTACTTACGTAACTCTGATTTAGGGCTCAACCTGCTGAAATCACGAGGAGTCTTTCCACTGACTTTTTAATAAAAGGTAGATCAGACCCATAGCTGGTAGATATATGTCTGTTAAGTTTTTGAAAAGGACTTGAATCCTCTTTCTGTCTCAGGTGCTAACCTCTCATATGGCTTTTGCATCTGTGCAATCGGGTAATTAGGTTTGTAGAGCAGATGTTCTAGAAAACTGCATTGCGATATGACTGGATGTTTCTGGCTGCAGAGATGTACTCTTGGGTGCATTTGGGTTTTTTTTTTTAATGTGAGAGCATTGCAAATTTCCACACAAATAAATTAATCTCTCTAGGAGAATAAAAAAGGAGTTTAAGATCACATAGATAACACCAGACTTCACTAAACGTCTGCTGAGCTCTTCAGGAGCAACAGTATTGCCTCAAGAATTTGTTAAGCTGTTTACTGCTGAGTTTTTGTTTTCCAGTGCATTTTTAGTGTCTTTTGCAATTCAGGTGATTGTAGGGGGTCTGAGATTTTCACTCTATTCTCCTCAAACAAAATAGAAAATTTTGCATCTCAAGCCCTCAAGGGAAGTAGGAATTATACCACTCAATCTGCATTCTAATGTGTGCTAATACACTTCACGCTGAAGAAACAGAGTTTAAAAAAAAATCAAACTAGAACATGATCAAGGGAATGTGGATGTAGTTCTAGAATGACTTACAACTTCTGTTTTGTAAACATGAAATATTCTGAAAAGCTTTTTAGTCCTGAGATGTTGTAACTCACTTCCCAACTTTGCCATATACATACAAGCCCATACACTTTTGGTGGTATAGCTCTAGAATGTTTGTATTTGTTTTTATATTATTTCATTTCATTTATGGGCTATATCATTTCAACACTATCAAATGGAAGAACCCTTGAAATTGAAAAACACTAAATCCAGTTCTTTTTACTAAGCAAACAAACTGCATTAAATATTGTGAGCAAATGTCCTTGCTGTGATACTGTTTAGATACACCAGCATTTCAGAGACAAGAAGATTGGAAATAACTGATCCTCAACCTGGTATACCCACCTGTTCACTTAGACCCTAGAAGTGACAGGCCTCCTTTAATGCCACCATTTACTTTGTTAATCTTTCCAGTGTTAGTTGATTGTAACACAGATTGGGCTTTTTTACAACATCCAAGAGATATATGATGGCAAGCAAGAATAGCTTTAAGCAAGAAACCAGAGACAACAACATGTTGTAAAACTAATTACTTAAAAAACGTAATGGAAAGTAAACTCATTTCTGTTCAAAGTGTCCATTTCTGATTCCTTTGATTCTGTCTCAGCTTTAATAAATTGTGGTCCAATACTGCAAGATGCTGAGCAAACTCATCTATTAAAGTCAATGGGAGATGAAGGGCATTCATTATCAAGATCTAGTGGTTCATAAATTAGTGGCCACTTCTGTTGCGAAGAAATATAGGTGTTTGCTCCAAAGTTAAACTGGAGCTGTGTCCTGTTAAAGTAAGGCATAATCTCATTTTAAGTCTGTGAATGTTTTTAAAGATTGATGAAGAACCTTCTTGCTTAGTATATCTCCTTTGTATAAGATTAAATCTGGTGATCAGATTCTATATAAATAAAACTTAGTATCTTTGTTCAGCAAATTAACATTTTCTCTGGGCAGGCATAGAATGAAATTTCAGAAGAATTGGGTCATATATGAAATCAGTGCTATTCTTACTAGATTGGCCAGATTTTTAGGAGGTATCTTTCTGATTTTTATGGAATCCTTCCTGAGGTCTTGTGAAACGAAATTTTCTATAAAAGCCCTTTTCTTACAAATTCTTCCTTCTGTGGGGTTCTCTTTATCAGGGAACTCCACCCCTCTGAGAATTTTAATTTTCATCTGATCCTTGAGGGAGCCAAGTTTATGTATTACATGTTAATAATCTTTAAAACCCTGGTAGTTATTGTGTCTTGGCATTATACTGCTGAATCCATGCGAGTAACTTTTCCCTCAACCTCATTTACCTTTGTAGAATATTTCTAAGCTTTTTGACCCATGCAAGGACAATCCCGCCTGTCTCTGATTTACAGAACTACTTCATTCCGCTTCCTGATTATTTTCAGTTCTTTTTGTGGTGATCTGTTATCTAAATTGAGATATGAGACAAGAAATCACAGATATGACAGCGGGTCTTTGTGGCTGATCCATTTGTAGGTTCTGCTGCCCTAGAGGGTTTCAGAATTTGGCGTTTAGTTCTTAAATTTCAGTATTATCCAGCCTCAGCTAAGCTGCAGGATGCTTGATATAGGTATCCAGTAAGCAAGTTGCTGTAGTTCTCTCCCTCTGGAGAGTGCAAAGGAGGATATGGGTAGAGACGCTTTTATATTTTTTAATACCTGCTGGGCAGCTTATTTTCTCCTTTATCCCAGAGGCAGAAAAGCCCTTGTTAGACTTGGAAGCTTAGCTACTGACCGTCAGTACCAGGAGTTGAACTTGAAAGCTGTTGGAGCCATAAGTCTCTGAGGTTAACACAGCAGCTCTCAGAGGTGTTGAAATGTTTCCAGACACAGAATCATTAATCTTCAGAGCAGGCAAGACCTTGATTTAACCTTGGAGCCCACTATAATTTCTTTTATCATGCTGATATGTTGTTGGTCATTGTAAGAAGTCCAGTTTAATCCCAAAGCAGAATTTAATTTACGATGGTCACATCCTGAGATGTGAGATCAATCCATGAGAAGACCTTCACTCTTATCCCATGACTGGTTACTTTGCTTAAGAACCTTTGATGAGGGACCATGTGAAAGGCTTTCTGACAGCCCGGGTACACAATCAACTGGATCACCCTGTCCACATGTTTGTTTACCCTTTCAAAGAATTCTAATTGATTTGTGAGGCATGATTTCCTTTTACAAAAACTGTGTTGACTCTTCCCCAACATGTCATGTCCATTGGTGTGTCTGATAATTCTATTCTTTTACTATAGTTTCAATATGTTTGCCTGATACTGAAGTGAGGCTTACCTGCCTGTTGTTGCTAGGATTGCTTCGGGAGCCTTTTTAAAAATCTGGGTTACATTAGCTATCTTCCAGCCATCTGATATAGAAACTGATTTGAGCAATAGGTTATGTTACCACAGTTAATAATTGTGCAATTTCATATTTGAGTTCCTGGGAACTCATTCCTGTTTAATTTATCAATTTGTTCCAAAACCTCCTCTATTGACACCTCAGTGTGGGACAGGTCCTCAGATTTGTACCTAAAATAAGAATGGCTTGTGTGGGAACCTCCCTCATATTCTTTATGGTGCAGACTGATGCAAAGAATTCATTAGCTTTTCTGCAATAGCTTTGTCTTCCTTGAGTGCTTCTTCGGCACCTCGATCATCCAGCAGTTCCACTGAATTGTATGGCAGGTTTCTTGTGTCCTTAAAAATAAAAATTCCTGTTAGTTTTTGTGTCTTTTGTCAGTTTTCAAATTCTTTTTTGACCTGCCTAGTTATACTTTTACATTTAACTTGCCAGAATTTATGCTCCTTTCTGTTTTCCTCAGTAGGATTTGACTTCCAGTTTTTAAAAGATGAATTTTTGTCTCTTTACTGCCTCTTTTACTCTGTTTAGCCATGATGGAATTTTTTTGGTCCTCTTCCTATTTTTTTATCTGTGTTATAAGTGTAGTTTGAGTCTCTGTTATGGAGTTTTTTAAAAGTTTCCATGAAGCTTGCAGGCATTTCACTCTTGTGGCTGTTCCTGTGAATTTCTGTTTAAGTAGCATCCTTGTTTTTGTATAGTTTCCCTTTTTAAAGTTAAATGCTACTGTGGTGGATCTCTTTGAGATTCTTCTCCCCTCTCCCCCCCAGCCCCCCCGGTTAAATTTAATTAAATTATAGTTGTTGTTACCGAGTGGTTTGGCTATGTTCACCTCTTGGGCCAGATCCTGTGCAACACTTTGGACTAAATCAAGAATTGTCTCTCTCTTGTGGATTCTAGGACTAGCTGTTCCAAGAAGTGGTCAGTGGAGTTTAGAAATTTTATCTCTGCATCCCATGAGGTGACGTGCACCTAGTCAATGTGCGGGTAGTTGATATCCCCCATTATTATGAGTTATTTGGTTGTGTAGCCTCTCATAATCACTGTTACCATCCTGGTTAGGAGGTCAGTAGTATATTTCTGCTGCTGTACTCTTATTATTCAAGCATGGGATTTCTAGCCATAGAAATTCTATGCTATTGTTCGATTAATTTATGACTTTTATTATATTTGACAGTAAGCTTTCTTTCACATAGAGCGCCACTCACCCACCAGTGTGACCTACTCTGTCATTCCTATATATTTTGTACCCTGGTATTGCCATGTCCCAATGATTATCATCATTTCACCAAGTTTCTGTGATGCCTTTTATATCAATATCCTTAATACCAGCCACGTTAGTATTTAGACTTCTAGAATTTGTATACAAGCACTTATAAAATTTGTCTATATTTAGTAGTTTCCCGTCACCTGATGTAATTGAATCAGGCTGTTTTTCATTTGACTGTTTCTCTTAATTCTTGCCTGTACTTTATCAATTTCTATACTCTCCTCTTTACTAGGATATAGAGCATCCCCTTTAATAAATCCTCTCCTAAGGGATGTGTCAGTCCAAACCGTGTGTTCCTTTGCACCTGTTGCACTTCTAGCCCTTAGTTTAAAGACTCTTCTACAATCTTCATAATTTCACATGCCAGCAGTTTTGGTTCCATTTTGGTTTCTTTCTGGATATCCTTTCCCAGAAGCTTCCCTAGTTCCTTATAAATGAGTTCCTCCAACTACCGTTGTTTCATCCACACATTGAGATGCTGCATTTCTGCCTCTCTACTTGGCCCCGAGAGTGGAATGCTGTTTTAGAGAATGATGGTATGGTGGTCCTGAACTTTAATCTCTTACCTAGAAGTCTGAATTTGACCTCCTGGGATCTCTCTTCTACCTTTCCGTATGTCATTAGTACTGGCATGTACCATGACCGCCAGCTTCTCCCCAGCACTGCACAAAAGACTAGCTAGATATCTTGAGAGGTCTTCAACCTTTGTACCCGGCAGACAATTCACTGTGTGTTTCTCTTGGTCTTCACCAACCCAGTTATCTGTATTTCTAATAATTCAGTGCCCTCTTGCTATTACCTGTCTCTTCTGAATAACAGGTGATTCTTCCCCTGGACTGATATCCTCAGTGTGAGAAAATTCCATTACATCATTTAGAAGGAGGGTCCCAACTTTGGGATTGTTTCCCTCTGCTCCAGCTTGATATTCTCTTTCCCCAGACTTTCACCTTCCTCCACATCACAGAGGCTGTCAGACTCGGGGTGGGACTGGTCTCCTGTGTCCTGGAAAGTCTCATCTGTGTACCTCTCGGTCTCCCTCAGCTCCTCCATTTTGGCCATTCTGTTTTCAAGAGCCTGTATTTAGTCTCTGAGGGGCCATGAGTTGCTTGCGTTGAGTGCACTTGTATGCCCCATGGCCACAAGGCAGGTATTATACATGCTGCATTCAGTGCAATGAACTGGGTAGGTCCTGCTCTGCTCCTGGACTTTGGCCTGCTTTATGTTTACTCTTGCAGGGGTTTTTTTGTGTGTGTGTGTTCTGTGTGTGTGTGTGGTGGAGGGGAGGGTGTATTGGCCTAAGTTTAGAGAAAGTTTATTAAGTGTATCTGGCTCTCATACACACTCTTTAAACTCTTTCACAAAACTCTCCTGTTCGTTGCTCTTGTTTGCTAGCTCCTCTGGTTGCTTACCCCTGTTTTCCCTGAGTTAGCCCCGCCTCCTCGTCAGACGATCCTAACGGAATTAGAGATCAAAGGATGGTGGCTAGAAAGCCTCATTAGGAAGCTCTCCGCCTTGCCCAGCAGGCTGCTAGGCTCAGCATGCAGCCTTTCAACAGACTACACCGTAAACTTCAATCAAGCAGGAAAATCGCAAGCAAACAAGCACACAACACCAAACTGACAAAAATCTCACCCAAGAGTCACTAGGAAGGAGGCTGCTGTTGGCTAATCTTCCAGCCTTTTACCCCTTAAAGTCCAAGTTCACATGTAGTTGTCATGAGTGAAATAAGCTGTTTGTCACAATTTTGGTCTTGGGTGGACATTTGTTAATATTTAAAAAAAAAATGGCAGCAGTAACTACAAAACTCGTCATTTCTGCTTAGTCAGGCCCACCCTGAAATGAAGGGAGAGGTGCTAGCAGTAAAGACTGAGATCTTTTTGTGATTGCTTAGAAGAAAGTTTGCTTGATGCTTTCTTGCATTAGACTTAATTGTTTTCTAACGAGTGCTATCAGTGTGTCTGATTTAATGAGTTTTACAATTCATCACATACTCTTAAAAAAACAAATCTTAGAAATAAATATCTGTGAGTTATGTCATTTTTATTTTAGGTATACATTGGTTTCCATTTGCTCTGTTTCAGTAGAAAGTTCTCTTTAGAATCTTTCAATAAATAAAGTTTGGAAAGGGAAAAAAAATCCTTTTAAAGACCCTGCACTGAGAATATAGTCTGTCATCTATGATAATAAAATGAGATTCAGGAATAAGAAATATTTTGATGCTTGAATACCATAATGTAGATATGTTTACAAATACCTAAGCAGGTAGGTTAGAATAGATAGGGAAAACGAAATTATTGTGTTCTAGAACTGCAATGATCTAAGAAAAAAACTTGAAGGGGATTCTTATTTCACTGCTTTGGGCAAAAATAAAAAGGAAAAAGGGGGTTAAAAAAACCCCCACACTGTATTGCCAGTTGAGCATTTAAAAAAATCTAGCTAAGTAGCCTTAATAATAACAGGAAATGATTTGTGGTAAATGCATGCCCATCCAATGTGTGAAGGTGGGGAAAACAAGAAGCATCACTTGATGCTGGTGTAGCCAGCACATAAGTAGCCACCTCTAGTCGTCTGTGGAGCTGTTGTCCCATGCTGTTCTCTCTAAAAACCACTTGAAATGCAGCTGTTATGCATAATTATCTTTAGCACCTACAAAGGTAGTTTGAACAGTTAACGTGGGAAAACGTGTGCGCATTCGGCCCTGATTGTTCTAGGTAAGTCCTATTGTAGAATTTACCATACGTGTCTAATGGTGGTCGAGACTATGATCCTTTAGAGCAGGCAAACTCCTGTCTATACGGAGTAGCCAACATGTGAATCTAATGTGGTTCCTGATATTGACATAACAGAGGAAGAGGTGAGAAATGAAGTGCAGATAATGAAGATTGGTAAAGCATTGGGACCTGATGTAGTGACGGCGGACCTCGTGAAAGTGCGGAGCAAGAGAGAGGCATAAAATGGATAAGCAGAGTGGTTAAAGCCATATGGTGAGACAAGAGAATTCCCAGAAGTTGGTGCAATACATTTAGGTCCCAATACATAAGGGAAGCATGCATGGATGCCGAAACTATCAAGGGATAAAGTTACTGTCACATAGGAGGAAGGAAGAGGAACACATCTTGGATGCGAGGATTGGGAGAATGGTGGAGCCCCTCCTTGAACAAGAAAAGTTTGGCTTTAGGAAAGGATGAGGAACCACAGATGCCATCTTTGTAATTTGGCCAGTGATAGAGAAGTGGCAAGAATACCAGCAGGATAGCTTCTGGGCTTTTATGACCTAAAAATTTCATATAATAAAGTGGACAGAAGGATGCTTACACCAATGTTGAGAAAATATGGCTTATCTGTGGGTATAATAACCTATATGTAGCACCTAACACGATGATCTGAACATGTTTTGGAATGACAAGCCTCTTTGAAGTGAAAGTCGGAGTGCGTCAGTTCATTGTAGTTTATCATGTTGATGCATCACATCAGAAGGCCATAATGGGTCAGGCCAGTGGTCCATCTAATCCAGTACATCAAGTGATCCTGTTGTCCACTCCCAACTTCTGGCAAACAGAGGCCAGGGATACTCAGGGCATGGTGTGGCATCCCTGCTTATCCTGGCCAATAGCCATTGATGGACCTATCCTCCATGAACTTATCTAGTTCTTTTTTGAACCCTGTTATAGTTTTAGTCTTCACAGATTGATTTCACAGGTTGACTGTTCATTGTGTGAAGAAAGTAATGCTTTTGTTTGTTTTAAACCTGCTGCCCAGTAATTTCATTGGGTGATTCCTAGTTCTTGGGTTATGTGAAGGAATAAATAACATTTCCTTCTTTACTTTCTCCACACAAGTTAGGATTTTGTAGACCTCTATCATATCCCCTTTTAACTGTCTCTTTTCCCAGCTGAAAAGACCCAGTCTCTTTAATTTCTTTTCACACAGAAGCTATTCTATATCCTAGTCATTTTTGTTGCCCTTGTCTATACCTTTTCCAATTCCAGTATATCTTTTTTCAGGAGGGGGTGACCAGATCTGCACGCAGTGTTCAAGATGTGGGTGTGCTGGGGATTTATGAGTCATTATGATATTTCCTGTCATCTTATCCATTCCTTTCTTAATGGTCCTTAACATTCTGTTAGATTTTTTGACTACTGCTGCACATTGAGCAGATGTTTCCAGAGAACTATCCACAGTGACTCAAAGATCTTTCTTGAGTGGTAACAGCTAATTGAGAACACATCATTTTGTATGAATAGTTGGGATTATATTTTTTTACTGTGCCTTACTTTGCATTTATCCCAATGGGAAAAGCTGAAGTGCTGCTATATGCAGATGACATAGCAATAAGAGTGTTCTCAAAAGAAGTCCTAGGGGAAATTGTGAACCAGTGATATGACCAGCTAAGCAGGCAATGGAGGAAAATGAATATGACTAAAATTGATCTGTGGGACAGTAAAGGTGCCACAGGAAAACTATATAAAGATTAATGGAGTAAGACTAAACCAGTCTGACCAGTTCAAGTACATGGAAGGATTATGGAAGACGGTGATCTTGAATGTCCGATACAGTGGAGACTGGGGAGTGCTGGAAGAGTGTGAATAATGTCAGGTATTGTGTATGCCGTTGAGACTGACAGCTCAATTATATAGAGCTATGGTGCATCCAATAATGCTGTATGGCACAGAAGCATTGGCAGTAAAGAGACAGAGCACGTTCAGTGCCCACAGGTGTTCTAAATGAGATGTCTGCTTGATAACAGGTGCCCTGATGGGGCAAATTGTGACATGAAAGAGTTAAGATGGAAATAAAAGTTCATGATGTGGCTGACAAAATCCAGGAAGCCCAACTTTTGCTTGTTCACACGCACAGTGTGAATGAAGAGGATCTGGTGAAGATAGCATGGCATGAGAGTGTGGTAAGAAAGAGACCCGGAAAAAGCAATGGATGGATTGCATCAAAGATGATGATAAGCAGGTGGACCTTAGTGTTGCCTCATGCAGATGAAGATGGCAGATGCTTGCAAGACAGTTTATCATCTGGGTCAGGTTAAGGGGAGGAAGAAGGTGGCTCAGACTGTGATCTAATACATCAAGACAGATTATTGTGCTGGATCAGTCTCCACTCAAGACATTATAATGCAGCTGTTTACTCAAAGGAAAAATCAACAAGCATTTGTGTAGCTCAGTGTTATTGAGGCAGTTTTGTGTACAAAGTGAGTGGGACTGATGGATGTATAACTCACCATGCTGTTACATGTGTAAAAGAGAAAGAAAATAGATGACAGCAAGTCATTAAGGTGTAAATAATTCCTTCTTCATGTGCCTGCTAACTTTTAGAAGATGTGAGCTGAATTCGAACAGTGATAAGTAATGATAGAGCGTCTAATAATTTAAAAGTACAGATGCTGCACTCCGCAATGTGGTCAAGAGATGTATTGCACTGGGAATCTTGAGACTTCGGTTCTGTTCCTTGATTCCTCTATTGACTTTATGGCTGTGGGCCGTTAACTTTTTTCTCTGTGCCTCAGTGTGTAATATGGGAATAAATGATAATGCTTGCCAGCCTTTGTAAGCACTATGAGATGTGTGGATGAAAATTGCTATATAAGAGTAAGATTTATATTAAGTTGTTGTTTGATAATGGTACAGAACATGCTGTTTTTCCTATAAAGTGTCTTACAGTGTGGCAGCTGCCAAGATTATGTAGGGAGTGCTCTCTCTTGACATAGCTGCATGCAATCTGAGTGAAACCCAGTCTTCACACAATGTTCATTATTGATACTGGGAACTGAGAGTGCTCTTTACCTGCTCTTTCTTGCATGCAGCTCTCTTTCAGCTCTGCTGGTGCTGTGAAGTCATAGCCAGCTCCCTTGTCTCCACCTAAGAGCTGAACCTCTTCCATCTCTGTGGTAATTTTCAGCATTCCCATAGTTATTGGAAATAGTAATTTTTTGCTGCCAAGTTATTTTATATCAACAAAATATCTGTATGATTAATAGTGCACTGGAGGGCTTTGTCTAACGTAACAGAGCCACAGCTTCAGTTTGAAACTAGATTAAACAGTGACCTGTAAATCAAGTGACATGCTGTTGTCTTTTAAATTTCCATTATAATAAATTCTTAATCCATGTATGCTGTGGTGCTCTGCTGTGCAGATGTTCACTAATTAAGTCTCTCAGCATCCCTGAGAGGTGTGTGTATAAATATTATTATCCTCATTTTACAAATGGGAAAGTTTAGGCAGAGCGGTTAAAGCCAACATTTTCAAAAGGGGCCAGTAATATATGCTGAACATCCGAGCCCACAGGTGCTCTGACAATAGAACTGGAGGAAACTGCTGATTCTCCACACAGACACTTGCAATAGTTGGCATGGCCCTTGCCCCTCATCATGCATGTGTGGCTCTGCATGCAGCAGAAGTAGGCGGTGGAAGAAACCTCAGAAAAAACAGATATGAATAGATCTATTCTACCATTGTCATTATGTAATTGATCCAAGAAGCTGTTCTACCATTGTGGGATAGGTGCAGCTATCTACAGGCCCTTCAATACTTGCAGAGAATGCTTTGCGTAACTGTGCACTGAGTGCATTTGAAATAGGATGTGTGGTGTGCATGCATTGCAGTTTGTACCGGTTCTCTCACCCAGATGCAAGTTTCAACAATGCAGTTCCTTACTACAGTTTCATCGTTAGTGCCTGTGGTATGGGTTTTACTGGTTCCTTTCATTATAACCTTCCTGTAATGAACCAGCACTTTTAGAAGTCAAAATTTGGGGCAACCTCAGCTGACTTTAAAAGGTTGCTAATCACTTAAAAGGGCCTTCCTGTTGACTGGCAAACAGTTTTACATTTATAACCAAATCTCTATTGTTAGTCCTTATCTGTCATTGTGGCTTTGATTTTGAAGGTTAATGGGCAAGTCTGTTAGCTGGAAAATGATCATGAATGTGATTGAAGAAATATAGTAACTTTATATATATATATATATATATAGTGTTAAGTTTTAAGTTTAAGGAATTGTAAAAGGATAAGGGGAGACAACTTGTGATAGAGAGAAAACCCTCAATAAATAGTGAATTTGAATTGAACAGAGAACGTGTGTCATTGAATGATGAATGATAGATTTATGAGCCGTTGACCAAGTCTTGGACTAAGACAGGTTTCAGCCGCTCTCATCCGTCCACGAGTTGGTCGGGTGAATAGCAAGGGGGGCCTGTCTGAACCTAGTGACTCAACGGACAGGCGAAGTGACTGCAGCCACAAGGCTACCCTTTCCCCTTCCCTAACTCATGAGCCTTTGTAGCTCCATTGCTCAATAGAGCTCCTGTGACTTCAAAGTATTCCCTCTGTGTCTGTCTGTCTGCCTTTCCTCCCCACTCCCGCTAAATAAGCGTTCCGTTATCGGATTCATTCACCCCATCAGTATCACGGGTTGAATAGAAACAGTGTGGACCCCTCAATCAGTCAAACCTGAGTAAGTTGTATGACTGTATGTGTAAGTGTGTTTTAAGAAATTGATCCCTTTAGGAAAATCCAACTATCTCAAGCAAGGGATAAAAAGAAAAAGGGAAAAAACCACACAGTAAGCCATAAATCTGACACCGGGCCGTAAACGGAAGTGGACTTGATAAGAAATCCTTCCTCCCTCCTTCACCATCTCTTCTCCAGGCCCCCCCCCCGTCTGAAGCGAGGAATACAAACGAACCAAGGCAGGAGTTTTTAACCCCTTGTCACCACAAGTACGTGTCCACTAGATATCATGGTGCCTCTTTTGAATGCTGCTGTTTTTCCTTCAGATGCTAAAATATCATGTGGAAGGATGTTTTTGTGATATTTTGAGTTTGACAGTGGGAAAAGCTTATTCTCATGGCATGTGCAGTCCAGCTTTCTGTGACACATCGCATAACAAAAAAAGGAATGTCCAGAGTATAATTTAATGGTTTTATAGGGCACT
The DNA here is from genome assembly GCA_007922155.1 of Mesoclemmys tuberculata. NCBI lineage: Eukaryota > Metazoa > Chordata > Testudines > Chelidae > Mesoclemmys > Mesoclemmys tuberculata. The sequence goes on from ML675643.1 coordinate 3,444,020, forward strand.
TGGAAAGAACAGCCAAAGAGCACAATCGCTGATCAGCTCTGCATGGTGATTTCAGGCTCCTCTTAGGCCAAGTGCAATAACCACTATACGCTTCTGCACAGTTAAAAGGGGTACATTGGGACGTTCATTTTGATTCCTTAAACCACAGCGGCTGTCTGCTTTTGTTAGCACATTTCCCCATTATCCTGTAATCCCATCAGACACTTGAATTCGTCATGCTTTCTCTCCTAGATGATGGGAGTGTGAGGAGGTTTATTCTTTCAGAGACAAAGTTGTGGCCTGTGAAAGCAACTTTTTCCCCCTGATTTGATGAAAAAGGCGCAAAGCCAAGAATAACATGCTGTGCTATTTATTGCTTGAATTATTTGTAGCCATGTCTGTACAGAGATGCCAATGTGTTTCATCTTCACTTACATCAACCCAGGTGAAACATTTTGGGCAACTATACCGTTCTGGACCAGGAACGGAGGTTTGAGATAGGGAGATTTTCCTTAGCATGTAGCTGCTGCTGTGACTTCATTATATTTTTTTTTCTCTCCCAAAAAGGAAGGTCTATTGTGAAGTTGTGCAATAAAGTATGTTTTCAGTGAACAGTTCAGATAATTAAAAATAGCCACTTGTGGTGCTTGGATTCTGTGCAGACTTTTTCTAATAGCTCCTCAAAGCACCTCTTGTATTTGGGTGAATGGTTTTTAAATAGAATAGAAAGAATTGTGCTGTAGAAAAATCAAAGGCCCCTTGCAGAACAATGTCTTTTTTCCCTTTCAGTCATTTAAAAATGGATTTTAAACTGTGGAAAAAAAGCTATATTAATATTGTGGGATTGAGTGTATCATTGTTAATGTTCCTAAAGCTGTAAAATTTATGTAGCTGCCTTCATAAAAATTAGAGACCTTAGAAAATTAGACCTTAGAAAAGGTCTGTTAGGTCATCAACTGCATCTCCCAGAGACAAGTACAGGATTGACAGGAATGTAGAAATTGAGACCAGTGGTCCATCTACTCCTATGGTTTGTCTCTGACAGAGCCCTGTACTAGATACCTCAGAGGAAAGGTGCAAGAAACCAAATAGTGGAAAGTTTGAGGTTAGGAGCAATTTCCCCACAATTCTCTATCTGTTAATGGTTGTTTTAGGTCCTGAAGCAGGAGGGTTTATATCCCATTTAAAAAAAATACTATCTCATCTCATGTAACTGTGGGGATGTTCTTATAATCCATATAGATGTTTAACATCTATGGAAACACTCAATGATATTTTGTGGTAATGAGTTCCACAGGTAAATCATACACTGTGTAAACCATGTTTTCTTTTATCAGTTTTTAATTTACTGCCTTTCAATTTCATTGATTGTTTCTTTCTTATTGTATCATGAGGGTAAGTCAGAGCTCCTGACTTATCTTCTCCATGCTGTTTGGGATTATAAACAGTTATAGGTACATTTATGATAATGTGAGGAAGCTTAAACTGCTATACCTAGTCTATATTTCAGTCTTGAAGATTGTTCATAAAAGGTGTCAGATTAACAGTGTGCTTACTTATGTAACATTATTTGTCTCTGATGGAAAAATGATTTAAACCTTTAATACACAGTTTTTTGAACCTTTATTGTTCTAGATGCAAATTACATGATTTTTTTTTTAAAAGCAGCTCATGAAATAAGTGACTCTCTTCCTGGCTCAATGTATTTCTTTTTATCTCTGATAATTGAGAACATGGCTTAATTCACAACTTATCTTTCAAGTTGAAATTGGTTCTTCTAAAGTGCTTTTTGCAGTAAGTGAAATCCACACTTTGGCAAAACATTATTAGATAAATACAGTTCCATAGTTACTGGTTTCACTTTTATTTAGTATGAACAAAAATAGATTTGTTTTAAAAGGAACTCACCTGCAGATGATGTGCTAAGCAGTGACCAAGGAGGGATGATACTTGTGTTTCTACAAATAGATACAAGTTTGTAGATTTTTAGAAATTTATGAAAGAAACTAAAAATGTGTCAGACCCAAGAGAATGTAACATGCTTTTTAAAAACAATCACCCTCTTTTCATAATTTCTGATGCATAATAATTTTTCCCCATTTATTTTCAGACACTTAAAAAAATTTCAGGGACAAGTCCTGGTCTTGGGGGTACATCCAGTCTCCCAGTGGCTTCAATAGAAACTGCACAATTTGATTCTTAGTGCCAAATTTGCCAGAATAGGGGCTTGAACTGTCACTGTTAGCTATGCCTATGCAAACAGGTAATTACAATTCTACAGATCCTTGTATGGGCCTATTTGCATTTTGTGGGCACTTGTGCACACAGTTACCCAAGTATGTCTACCTGTTTCCACTCAGTTGCATATTTTACAGGCTTGTTTTAGGTGTCTGTTGCTGGAAAGTTTTTCCCTTATGATCCCCAATATAAAAGGGGCTGGAAAAGTGAAATGCTTATTTCAGTTGGCACAACCAATTACTGATGCTTCCAGACAGCAAAATGACAACTGCAACAGATCTGGGGTGATTGCTGCATAGACATTAATCAAGAGAGACACAGACTGCTTCCTGGATTATTAAAAGTGCAATAACATTACTGAAGCCTTGATATGCCCTGATAAACCATATTTAAGGAAACAGATACTGCCTCTTCTAGCCTGGCAGAGTTCTGTTATCTGATACAATGGACTAAGACAGAGTGGTCTCATCTCATTACCTTTCATCAGCGGGAACATATCTTCAGCTTTGAATTTCTGAGGCTGTTTCAGGGCTTGTGCTGCCATTCCTCCCCCTTTGTTTGTTCTGCAAGAAGAAAAGGCAGAAAGTGAAGCGTGCAGTCACATTTCCACAAACACAGACAAACTATTTTTTTATTTCTCTCCACTCTGAACAGAGTGGTTACAATTAGTCAATCCTGCTGATGCCTGGGAAGAAAGCACTAGTGGTTTCTCACCAGCACATGCAAGAATAACAAAATAAATAAGCCATCATTATGTTCAGGCATATTGGTAAACCAGGCAAATAATTTCTTTATCCGTATCTGTCAGAAATATCAGAGTATGGCTGAGACCTTACTGTACTTCTCTCTGTCATGTTGGAGACCAGACAGAGCTGGCAGCGTTTTTGTCTCTTGAAGCCAGATGCAAAATTAAAAGCTTCTTAAAGGACCAGGTTATGAAAGTGACACTTAGAAAACTCTTTAAACTACCGTAGTGGCTGGTGAGATAATATAAACCGTTTCCTTTTAGTTAGAGATGGAAGCGAGTAGCAGAGCATGGATCTGGATTGAGGGTTTTTAAAAATACTCCCGAAGTTTTGAAGGATGTTTGGATCCTGGGTTTTAACTCAGGCCTAGCTTTGTTTTAGCAGTGGAGGAGAGAGAATTTGTGAAACCAAACAAAAAAGGACATTTTTCTCACTACTGGCTATGTCTGGAGCAGAAATGGTATTTCACTCTCAGGATGCATCTTAAAGCAACTGTTGAGTGATAAAATGAAAGTCATACCTGTTAACTTTTATTGTCTACCCAGACTGACAAGTTATTTCTGTCACGAAGTCACCATTCTGTGCCATAATGAACTAATATGTGATTTGATCTTCTGTTCCCTGCAAGGCTTATCACTTGTTACTGTCTTTTTCTCCAAACAAAAAAAAACCAGTTGCTGAAAAACATGTACATTAACATGGGGAGCCAAACCTGTGCTGTGTCATGGCAAGCAAAGTGTCCAATCCCACATAATTTGTGCACAAAAATCTCTCCCTTTTAACATCAGACATTTGTGTGAATAAAGCATATAGGATTGAGCTCTAAGTGAGTATACAGAATGGGTGTAGAGTTAATTCAGATCATGTTTATACACTTTAGAGACTGCTTCACTCTTCCACTGGTGAATTGAGTTGAATCTTCCCACTCATGAATAAACCATGTCCTCACGATGTATGTTCTTCGTATAGAATAAACGATTAGATACATCTCCTTAGAGTTAATAGATATGTTATGAACAGCATCTATAATTAATTAAATCTCTTTGATGGGTCTTATTAAACTACTCTTTCAATGCTAACTAAGGACAACTGTAGCATTTCCTGGGGCAGTAAATGGGCAATAGCATTTTAGAAACAGTCCATATTTGATTATGCTAGAAAGTCAAATCCTGCTGGAGAATTTGTTCTATCAATGGAACTGAGAAATATTTTGTATTAGTTTATTCATTTTTTCTTTAAGAGAAAGACTTGGCACATTTAAACTTTCGATCCAAAGGGTGCCTACTATAACTTGTGTTTTATTGCTTTTGCTGAAATAGTGGTTTAGAGTCAGTCCACTACACAGAAGATTTACCACCCAACTGAGTTTTAATTGACCCTTTTATTATTATAATGGTGGGAATAATGTTCTGGTAAATCTTTTTTCTAGTTGCTGGTTTTGGTAATAAAATCAGGCTTGAATTGAAAAAGGAGAGAGAAATTCAGCCTTCATGGAAATCAGCTGCCCCTCCATTCTAAAGATTGCAGGCTCCTCTTTTAACCTCTGACGGCGTTCTCTAAATAATTGTGTTTCCTGCCTTTTCTTCGTTCCGTTGGCTCTTTGCCTTGGAGGGTAGATGGCTTTTTAATGCAGCCACCAAAATTCACCAACTCAGAATCTCAATCCAATTAGTATGGTAGATTAGTTCTTGATTCTCTCTCTCTGACTACGGCACTTGTGAATTGAGTGTTTGTTTTTCATAGTGAGTTTTTGCTAGAATCAAAGGGTTTCCTTTTTCTTATGATTTGGCTCTTGCTTGTTTTCATTGTTAACATGGCTCTCAAATTATAATGATAGTAGTTCTGCTTACAGCCACGGTTAGTCACCTGCTACAGTGCTTCCGTGAGATAAAGCTTGTTGTAAAATTTTTCATGGAGGCAGAAAGAGGGCCACATTTTAGATCCATAAACAAGGCTGGCAATGGAATAATCTGAACTTTAAGATTGAATATTGCCTACAGAAGTGTTGTTTTGTTTTTTTCTGGGATGAATGTTAGTATTGTAATATAAGATGCTTCATCCTATTCACCAATAAGGCAAATTGAGAGAAACACGCTAGTAATTTACTTTGGTTGTCGTCTGTGTCACATGTCATAATTTCTGCAGAAAGTAATCCGATGTGCATTCTTCTTTTCAGAAACACCATACTGTACAGTGGCAGGACTCAAATTGATGCCCCTAGTTTATGTAATTGAGATGGATGGTGAAAAAAAAATGTTAGCTGGAAATTTTCATGGGAAACAATGGATATTTTTCAGGTCTATTAAGGTTCCAAAAGAGTTTCTTTCTTCAGTGTCCACTGTTTCTGCTGCATATGGAAAGGTCAGTGTCACTAATTCATGACCTTGATCTTTGAAGGATATCAGCGTTTGCATTTTTCTCATATAAACTAGCTCCCACTGAAGTCTATTGAAAGATTACCATTGATTTTAATGGGAGATGGATCAGGCCCCAGGATTTTTGTCGACTTGCATTGAAGAGAAAAACTGATTTAATTCTGATGAAAGGTGCTGTATGAATAGGCATGGAGACTGATGTTTTCTAAATACAGACAAGCATGAGAGCACACACTTCCCCCATTCCATCCCACTTGAGCATCTCTTCCCAGTCTTTAGGTGCTTGATCCCCAAGTCCCAGCTGAACTATGCTTGGTGCAGGAGTTGGGTGAGGCGAAAGAAGACTTTATATTACCCTGATCCTGAAATTGGCTGGGTTTCAAAACCCCTGGTATAACTGATAGCAGCCATTGGTTGGCTCTAAATTTATGCCAGCTGGAGAAGTCCCCTACGGACTGCTCTGTTGGCCAGAAATCACCATAGTGATCAGTGGCTCCACCTCTTCATGTTTCTGTCACATACTTGGCTTGCTCCTTTCCATCCCTGACTCACCCACAATGCCTCAGGGGAATCTCTGACTGTCGTCTTAGGACAGCCCACTGTACCATTTTAGTGGCATGAAAAGAATAGAGCTGGGACTTGGAACTGGCCTGAGGGACATAAGATAAATACCGTCTCCATGGCTAATTCTAATCTTGGCTGTTGTGGCTTGCCAAGAAGGGTGTCAAACAGCGTAAGAGGTAAGAAATATTTTATTTGCACAGATATTTTTAAATATTACTATAGGTTTTCTGTGCAGTAAATTGTATGTGTTGGCTACACAGAATTCTATACAAAGCAACCTAACTGTACATTGACTTCTCAGTGGGAATTTGAGCCCTGATTTATACCTTAGGGTGTATCTACACTGTGATTAAAACAAACAAACCTGCAACACTGAGTCTTAGAGCCTGGGTTAGCAGACTTGGGCTGCAGGGCTAGAAATAGCCATGTAGACATTTGGGCTCAGACCGGAGCCCGGGCTCTGAAACCCTCCCCGCTCACAGGGTCTTAGAACTTCAGTTCCAGCCTAAGCCCTAATGTCTACACTGCAGCTTTATAGCCCTGCAGCCCAAGCCCCGTGAGCCCAACTCGTCTGATTCAGGCCAACTGCAGCCATGCCGTAGGTCTTTTATTGCAGAGTAGACATAACCACAGAGTCCCAGAAGTAATTGGGACTCGAGCCCAGAGGTATTTGAGTGCATGTTTCTGGTACAGGAATTGGGTGTGCCTTTTTACTGGTAAATTTCCTTGACCTGCACTCACCGTTCTGATATGGATTGGGAGAATACTAAAAGGCATAGTATGTGGACAAGAGAGAGACATACAGACAAGGCTACTACATTCAAAATATGGAAAAGTCTGTTTTGCTTGGGGTGTAAGAAAAAAGATGTTTCAACATGTACAGGATACTTTCCAGAAGAGGGGGCATGTTTATTATATAGTAAAGTTTACATATAACACACGTAATGCAGCAAATTTATAGACTTCTGTGAAGAAAAAAAGCCTGAGAGAGACCTCTTTTCTTTGTCCAAGCTTAATTATGGCAAAATCTCTGAGGAACTGTGAAACTAAATAAAAATCAGGTAGTCTGAAACGAAATGAAGAATTGGTTAGAATTGTCATGATCAAAATACTTTGCACTTAGAGTATCTTTTAGCCAAGGATCTCCAAGTTCTTTACAGACAATTAAACCTTGAATCACCCCTGTGAGGTATGTAAGTATTATCTCCCTTTTATAGCTAGGTTGCTAAATAGATATTCCTACTGGGGTATTTAGATAGTTGGTACCTATTACTTTGCTTTTAATATGTGCTTCCCTTTGCTTTTAAAACTGACTATCATACTATTAGAGATGACTGTCTCTGTAGTTATCCTTGTGATTAGATTTGTGCAGCCTGAAGCTGTTCTCTCTTTTGGAAATCAGGAAGGCCTTCAATTCTAATATTGTGATGTGATGTGGTATTTGTTTTCCAAAGAAAAATGTTTATTACCCTTTCCTTCACACTATAAATACCTAATTAGTTTGCTTTCCGTTCCTTTTCTCTGATTTTTCCTTGTTGACTGTTACTATCTTCAATGTGGGACTTACTGCTTTGGTATTTCTTCCATTCTTAAAAAAGGTATAAAGCAAACTGTAAATTGAGCACTGAAATTCCTTGAGGTGGCGTTGGTAGGTGAAAGTGAACTATATTAGGGGAATATTTTGAAACATGTGTCCTTGCTGTGCTGAGGAAATTTTGAAAACATTTCCCTTGTTGCTGAGACCAATTCAGTTCCATCAGTTGTGGCGTTGTTGGGAGTCTTGGTATAGACCATTTGCCAGTGTTTAAACTGCTCATTTAACCCTTGCTCAGGTACTTAAAATATCAGTGGCATCTGGTACACTAAGGCTCCCAATACTGAACCAATATTAGCAGCAGAGGGAAGATTTGCAAAATTTTTCTAGTTTAGATAAGGCCATGAAGTCTGTGTACCAGTGGCTTTTTTGAACTCACGGGTCTTTAAGCCTTAGTCCAAGGAGAATAATGTGTTTTAATATATTTAGCAAAGGTTAGTGGAAACCACAGAAAACTACCACGGAATAGTGGAGATAAATCTGTTCTTTGGCTGGGACGTAATTACACATCTGAAACCAGGGAACAGATAGTTTGGATATGTTTGTAGATTTCCATGGGTCCTTCTACAAATAAATTAGTGTCTTGTGTCATGCTCAGACTTTTATACTATGGCGTATAAACTGTCAGTGCATTAAGTAGGAGAAGCATGGAATCATTTGAAAATATCTAGCAAAGAACTGGTTCTGAAGATGCATCACAAAGTAGCTGCCTTTGTGATTTATGCCTGACTCGCAGTTTGTTTTAAGCTGCCACCTTTGGTGGTGCTGATGGACTAAATCACATTTTACTGTTCCTTATGTCTTATTTCAGGGTTGGAGCTGAGCTCTATACAATATGGTGGTCCAGATTTAAAGGAACACCTAGAAAATGAGAGTGCTGATCTTCTACAATTCTCAGTTTCTGTTCAGCAAGTCCTAGCTTGTCTAGACTTTGCCTTAATCAGTTCTGACAGGTGCATATGCTAAAAGTGCTTAATTTGGTTAGCTTTAACTAGCAAGTATGAGATCAGCAGGCTCTGTGTGAGAGAGAGAGAGAGAGAGAGAGAGTGTGTGTGTGTGTGAGAGAGAGAGAGAGAGAGAGTGTGTGTGAATAGATATTCAAGTCACAATTGGTGGGAAGGACAGGCAGGTATGTTAATAAAACAGAAGAGTGAAAAAACAAGATGCAGCAAGCTCATGGTGAGGACTGAGAAACCATCGGTCCACTGATGTTCTGCTCCTGGGCTTCATGTTGGGGCTTGTGGGAAAGAAAGGCACAAAGGGGGAAAGGCTTTTCCTCTTTGAGTGATTATGTGGAAGGGGAATTGGAATGACCTGTTCTAAATTGTAAACCGGCCAAATGTTCTGTGGCTTTTCTTGATTGAAGTGTTGACTGATTTGAGATTTGATGGTTGAATCAGCACTTTTACAGTGTACAATATAATTCGAGAGTGTGTGTGTGTGTGTGTGAGAGAGAGAGAGAGAGAGAGAGAGAGAGAGAGTAGCTGTAGGAAATTGGGCGGGAGATATTGTAACTTGTTCCAAATACTCCCCATTCATAAAAGATGCTAGTATATTAATTTATTGTAAGAGTTCATACTATTAGAGAATTTGCTGCATGTTTTCTGCAATAACAGAAGAACATTCTGATGATCTTATAATAAGGATCAGGATTGTTTTTCACTATTCCTTTGACAAGGCACACATTGCAGCTGGAGGTTCTCTTACAAAGGGCTGTTGCTACCCCCTTCAGGCTCAATATATTTGATGCTGAGTACTCTTAGCAAACACATCTATCTGGAGTATACACTATACGTATAAATATCCGTGTTAATCGTTAATGTTGCAGAGTAACGAGGAGTTAGTTTACCAGAGAAATCCAGTCTGAGGGGATAGTGCAGGGATTAACAAAGCATCCGAGGATCGCAAAGCACTGTATTAATGAATTGAACCTGTGCAGGAGGTCATTATCATTATTATGAGAAATGGAGATACTGAGGCACAGGAATGTTAAGTCATTTGCCCAAGTTCACACAGCAAGTGAGCAGCATGGCTGGAGACATAATGCAGACCGGCTACCTCCCAGTCCCCGCTGAAATAGACAGTGGAGCAAAAACTCTTCCTTGGATGAAATTACGGCATTGCTTCATGGGTCCTGTGCTTTCCTCCACATTAACAAAAAGGGCAGCTACAGCGATAACTTCTATGAACAGCATTTATTCCAGAATAGTAGCTGGACAGCCCCTTATTTACAGAGCCATTATCTGAATTCCGGTCTCACCTACAATGTGATGGGCACTGTCCAGGGAGACATGGTCACGCTTTAAAGAGTCCACAGTTGAAAAAACATGTGAAATAAATATGCATTTATTTTTCAATGAGTATAAAATTTTATTAAATGAGGGCCCATTTCACAAACATACTTCGCATTTTCAGAAGCATTATTTGTCATTCTGAAGCTTTCTTTTGCTCCATCCAGAGAAGGTTTATTGACTGCAGACATGCCAATTTCTTTACCATATGAAGCCAGAGGCCAATTTGGTCTTAACAACAGAGTCTCTGGAGTTAGGATCTCATTATTTTTTCTCACCGAATGCCCCAAAGGTACTACTAACCATCAAATTTGGCTGCAAAAGGACATTATTATCCCTTATGTTGGTTCCCATCCCACTATTAGAAAGGGAGATGCCTTTCAGGCCTTGACTTCATCATATGCAGTCAATAGTCTTCTTGCACTGGAATGCTGCCAGATGCCCGTTGGTTCATATATCAGTGGTCTGAATACAGAGTTGGCTGCTCTCAAGATTAAGTGGGAATCACAAGTGTGGTGGCTTACATAAAGTGTGTTTTAAAATATTTCTAGTCCCTTTCCAAAAACTTTTTGAGTTTGGATGTTTGGCTCAAGTTGTACTGAACCAAAGAATGGTGAGAAAGCTGTGGGGAGCCTGGCTAACTGCCATTTGTTCTAGTGTTAATCTCCTTCAACCTTCTCCTTGAACAGAAGCTGTGTGTGTTCTGTTCTAACAGTGAACAGTTCTTCCAAAAACAGGCAGATTTAGGTATTGACTAGACAGCTGCCACATTTCACAGGGGGCACCAGGACCCTGGGAGAAGTTCTATTCTAAGAAGTCATCTAGCCCAAAGACCACACATTCTGGGAGCTCATCCTCAGAGTACAGGATGCACAGGGAGGCTGCTGGTTAGGAAGACAAGTTCCCCTGTGCTGCTGAGGGGAATGGGAAGACAGATGAGGAGATTGGGGGGAAAAAAAAGAAATGGGGGAAGAAAAAGATGGGAGGGAACACTCTTTTTGTTGAGTGAGCAGAAGTGAACTAAACTTTTTTTTAATCTTACTCACTAGTATATGTAAGGATTCCCTGCTTCCAAATGGTCTTAGATGGGTTATGGATTGCTGTATGGAGTGGTAACTATGACGGTACAGCTTTTGGTACAGATGGAATACTTGGTGTATTTTGATTCTGTTAGATGGATCACAGAGCCAGTATCATGATGATCTTTAATTACATGATCACATACATGACAATTTTCCACAGTACTCAGCCTCGTTTAGTGCAAAATTGGATGCACAAGGGGGCAGAATTAAAGTTGCATGAGCAACTGTACATCTGGCATTTCATAACTTTCAAATGTCTGACTTTGCAATTTAAATAACTTTTTTTTAATGTGTTTTTTGTGCGTGTTTAGTCTACAGATGATATCCAGGGTGTTACTTATGGTAACACAAGCAATAAACCAGAAACAGGTGCAAGGATCCTTCTTCTTCATTCAGTGCAAGTAGCATCTTTGTAGTTAGGGCATAGTAGTAGTACTTCTGGCCCTAGCCTCTTGAAAGAGAGCTGGAAGTGATGGGGATAGTATGGAACATTCATATTCAGAGCTGCCTTTGCAGTTATACCGTCCTTTAAATGTAGCTGGCATCTGTAATTAGTAGAGGATAATGAGGGATAGCTGTTTTACATTTAACAGTGCTGTATTTGCTTGAAATTGTTCATCTTGGGTTAAAAATAAATAGAGAGAAAGGACTGTGAAGGGAAGTTTGTAATTCTACATGTCTTCTGTGAATATGAGATCTGCATTGTGTATTCCTGTGAGACACTGATCCCAATCCTGTGCCATCCTGAGGAGGGGCGCATAGGAAGGGGAAATAGTAGAATGGCACCAGTGCGCTCTGCCTATGCGGATCACACAAGGCCTGTCATCCCCCCACATTTATTTTTTGGGTCAGGGAGGAGGGACATTGCACCCTCCTGTATAGCTTGTATTGCTTTTGTGGGTTGGTTATTTTCATTTTGAAATGATGCATTTTTTTTAATACACTTCTAAACTAGCCAGTTCCCTGCGGAGAGTTCCACTTCTCGTGAACTAGGGGCAGGCTCTTTCCAAGGTAATGAGGACACATGTATTCACCTTGGATGCTTTGTAACCACTTCCCTGCTGTCATCTCTTCCCTCCCCCAGTGACCTTTTGTTGTTCAGCTGCATTGTCCATTCCATTCCCAGCTGCCCATATGGATTTTCACTGAAAGAAGGACTTTTGGGTTGGGAATAGGCAGAAGGGAAATGACTGGTGTTAGTAGATGTCCCTGTTGCTGAAGGCTTTGATGTGGTAATAGAAGCAAACTATCAGTAAGTAGTAAACTGTCAGGTGCAGAGGTTGTCGTCTTTGTTCCTTGGCTACACCCTTGAATCTGTCTCTTAGGTACTGCAACAATAATAACAATAACCATAATAATAAATAGGCAGTCCGAGTCTAAGAATTTTTCCATCAAAGAACATGCCATGTTTGTCACTGGACAGCTTTTGGTAAATAGTGCCAGCCATTGCTGGTGTGCATCAATGCCAAGGATTTTTGTCTTAGCCTTAGAGGAAATGGTGGAAAAAAAAAAAAAAAGGAAAATAAAGAAGGAAGGTACTGCATAAATCCCACTTCACCATACTGCAGGCATGTCACCTGGGAAATCCTGCGGGAGCAAACCTTCTGGTAGAATCAACTTTCCTTGAGACGTATATTCCATGGATTAGAACCCTGTTATTGAGATGGACTGTTATAAGAATACAGGTTATTTGGAGAATCCTTTTGCTCATTCATACTGAAGAATGAAAACAAAATTAGACACTGTATTGACAGAAGAGCAAAGGATGCAACAGTAGACTAGCTCCAAAGGCACTTTGGTTATAGAGATGTAAAGAAAACCACGTAGCTCATTCCCTTGGTCTCATTCAGCTAGTCTCATGGGTGTGCTGTGAACAGCAGTTCTGCTTGTTGCAAACAAGCTGTGACCCATCCATGCCTAGGGTAGACCACTTGGAAATGCCAAGGTCAGGGCAGGCTACAAAAGGAGAGAAGATTCTCCCAACACTGGTGGTAAGTAACACTGAAGTTGGACTCCCCAACCAGCCAGAAACCATGCTTCTGATTCTATACAGGTTATCAAGAAGCTAAAACAAAAAGTACACAGTCCCCTTTACTGCATTTCAGTCTCTGGCTCCCAATTAGCCACCAGGTCCAGTAAAGAGAGAAGTTATTACAGCTCTATGCTCTTTACCAAAAAGTTGTCCTGACCCCAAAGAGTCAGCCACATTACCAGACCAGTATGAGTTTGGATCTTATCCAAAATACCACGCTGCCAGCCAGTCCTTTAGTGACTAAAACTAAAAGTTTATTATAAAAGGAAAGAAACAAACAAGGTGAGAGGTGTTATATGCTTAATGCAATTAAATACATACAGTTGATTTGAAAGTCCATATATATCAGGTTTTCAGTGGAATTGTGGAGTTTGCAGGCTTGTAAAGTCTCTTTGGTGCATATCCAGTATCCGGATGGGTCTCAGTCCTTTGTTTCAGAGCTTCAGTTGCAGATGAGTTGGTCGAGGTGGTAGGAAGCAGGAATGAAGACTGAAGACAATATGGATGTGGTGCAGCTACCTGATAGCTCGGCCTGGATTGCCATGTGGCCTGTTTCAAACACAAGCCCTCAGCACATGAGGAAAAGCCTCAGAGAGAGTTCCCTGTCCATAGGGCATGTTTTTACATATCCTGTTGACTCATCAGGTATAGCCCTGGCTTCTCTCCCAGGGCTTATTGTATCTCTGAGTTTCCTTGATGGGCTTTTAAGGAGGTTTATTGCTGCTGCCATCCTGTCTTGTGTGTTGCCCAAAACACAAGATGAAATAATTCAGATATGTCATACATAATTATAACTTACTTACAGTACCAAGATGATACATACGCACAAACAATATTATCATGCTCAGCAAATTGTAACCTTTCTAATGGTACCTGACGTGGCATATACTCTGTGTGAATTACTGTAACTTTGCAATATTGATGTTACATAATGGTCCTCCCAATCCAAACAGTGTCACACAAGCATGTGGTTTTATTGCTGGTTAGATTTCTTAGCCTAGCCTTTGGTATACAAAGAGACATTTCATTCTCCAGAGGGGTGTAGTCCTGCATGTTACCCCAATAAGCAATTGTGCTATCCAGGAGAAGGAGCTGCTGGGGGAACAAACAGCCTCTCCAGTGCAAAGTAGGTCGGTCCTCTGCTCATGGAGATGTTGCTTTTGCCTCTAGTATCCGTGGCTTGGCTTACCTTACCGACTGCATGTGATATCCTTGTCTGGGCTAGCATGAAGAACTCTGGAAAACCTTCTGCCTCTCAGAAAGGTTATGGATTGGCACTTGCCAGTTGCTTCATCAGCACTGAACCTTACTTTCCCCCACTTCACTGGCATTGGCTAGCAGCACTGCCAAGTAAACAGCGAAGGGTCCCTGATTTTTGCCACATGGTCATTAAAGTTAATGGGAGTTATTCGTATCCTGGGGTGGGAGACAGGGGCCTCGGTTTACAAAGAGGGGAGACGTTTAATCTTACATAAATATTTACTGGTAAGTCCCTGATCTGAATTTTGTCAGTGCTTTCAAATATCAGCTGGAACAGAAAATGGGAAGTCCTGATCATCTGTAAGAGTGCATTGTCTGCATATCACCAGGGGGTTGTTTCATATCCGCTTTCCCTCTGCCTGCAAAACAGAATGTTAAGAAGGCAGAGGAGAGTGAATAGATATCTCTATCTCCCTCATTCCTTCCCTCCCTTCCTCTCTCTTTTGATGCCCAAATACAGTTTTCCCTGCATTATGGCATGTTACATTGGTGGAAGTGCCTGTGATGTTTTCACGTGACGGAATGGTGGGACATGCTGGTGGGGGCTGTCTATCTCAAGCTGCCGCAGCTTTCCATTACTCTGACAGAGTCCTTGTTGCAAGTTAAATATGCAACAGCTCCAGGAGAGGTGAATTGCCAGCCTGAATTCTGCATTGCTCCATCAGTTTAGTCAGGTAGTTATGCCTGTTAGGTAGAAGGAAAACTGGTTAGCCTTGTCACCTAGGTAATTGCATCATATTTTAGTAGATATGGCAGTGAAAATGTTCCAGTTTAATTTTCCATGAAAGAGCACATAAAGGAGGTCATGATTACTCCTCTCAAGAGAAGATGATGAATAGGATAATGTCTGAGAGTTTTCTCTTCTCCCTATGTGTTTACAAGAGTGACTGGTAATAAGTCTTCTGAAGTTTTTTATTTTCTCTTATTGCACCTTTCCGTACAGCTAGTTCAGGTGTGTCTTAAAGAGACGTGTGCGTTCAATGATTGGTATTGCATTTAGATTTTTGCAAGTTGTCTTTCTGAATTAAAGAGACAGGAGTATAACACAACTAGTCTTCTTGCAATAGTCAAAGTAAAATCATTTGAATTGGGAAGGACTCCAGTGCTTATCTTTCATCATGGTCATCATCCTGGTATCTAAACGTCTACTCCACAATTAATCATGGAAGAGATCATGTCATTACTCCTAAACCATATTAGAGGAAGGGGCAGATGTTTAAATATACTGAATCTAGCCTTTGAGACAGTGAAGATGAGTCTACAATATCTTTGGCAGGTGGTTCTTTTTCCAACCAGTTCTTATGCAGTTTTGTACCCCTGATATTAAACCTAAGTTTTCTTGCTGAGGCTAAATTGAAGTTAAGTGAGAGAGAACCAGCACTTTTAAGATTCTCCCTCCAGCGTTTTTGAGGCAAGCATCATTTGCTGCAAGATCACCTTCAGCTTCTGGAGAAAGGTGATCCAAGGCCAGGTTCACACTATAAACTTACATCTGTATAACTACGTTGCTTGGGCTGTGAAAAATCCACACCCCCCTGAGTTAATTAGTTATAGCGGCCTAACACTCTGTGTAGACGGTGCTATGTCAACATGAGGTCTTTGCTCATTGACACAGTGACTGCCGTTCACTAGGGGAAAGCCCTCTCATCAGCAAAGGAAGCATCTTCATTGAATGATTGCACAGTGCAGCTTCACTGGTGCAGCTGCAGTAAATACGTGTAGACCTGCCTTTGGATGTTTACTGTCACACAAGTCTTTTTCATTCAGATTAGCTCTCTTGGGGCCTTACCCCACTTCTTATTGTCCTGCCATTTCCCTTATTTAAGTATCCTCTCTTCCCATCTCACTCCATAAGTTGTGGCCTCCTAGCTGAGAGAAGGCTGACTGTCTCCCAGACTGCACTGATGCGCTGAATTGGCTGTCAGGTGGGGGAGTAGGAGAGAAGGATGTGCTCCTAAGCAATGTCGTCTCCATTCTTTTCTAGTGAGTGAGACTGGCATATCTGAAAATCCTTGCAGACTCTGCTATCATGATGATGTATGAGAGCCTGAGGCTGACCTAGAAATTCTGGGTCTTCCAGGCGACGGCACGATGAGCTCTTTGCCAAACCATCATAAAAGTTCACCTAAACTCTGTGGTCATGCTGTGTTCTGCAGGGAGCAAAACTCCATTGTATTTTAGTATTAGGTGCTGTATTTACAAAGGATGTCTGTGTCTCCTAGCCTTTTCCCCAACCATGAGGATTTCCTTTGCATATCAGTTGATTAAGGTGAAGCTATCTATATAATACTGAAGCATCCTTGTCAAGAAAACTCACGTGCCCATCTGTTAGAGGCAGGGTGGATTGAGAAAATAATTGATTTAAATCAAGTTTCCCCACTGATCACTGGAAAACAAAGATTTTGCTTCCTGAATACTTTTGGGTGTATCTTATGGATTTTGGGCTGCTGATTACGAAAATCACCATGAAATTTTCCTGTCATGTACCATTTTTTTGAAATCGCCTATATTTGTTATTTCAATTCATCATTTAAGTCTATTACAATGTTGCCCGCAATGTGAGCTGAAAAGTTTTCTATCTTGTGTCCAGGCATGCCTGGGCAGGCCACACGACATGCAGTGGGAATGCTAAGGCTTAGGCAGGGCAGATGCTGGCAGGACAGGTTTTAGAAAGACTATAAAAGTATTTCACACACACCGTTCTATGCATTGAGTTTATATCAGTTTGCATTCATGTTGCTGCGTGTGTGCTATGCGCATAGCATATTGTGTGTACTCACAATAATAAAGCAATTGTATTTTCAGAAGGATTCGTGATAGCAAAATGTCTCGCCAATGTCGCAACAGCTGCGATACGTTCTGTTACATTTGTGGTGAATATACGCGTAAACCTCAAAGACGGAACATGACTGCACGTATTAAGAAAGCATATGAGCTCTACTTTGGCTGTAAAATTGGTGATCAGGACAAAGCCTGGACTCCTCACATTTGTTGCGCAACATGCGCTGTCGATCTTAAAGCTTGGCTCAGAGGTACTCAGAAGTCAATGCCGTTCGCTGTCCCGATGATATGGTGAGAGCAGAAGGGCAGACTGTTACTTCTGTCTGACCAATGTGTCTGGGTTCTCTGCTAAAAACAAGAAATCCATTGAATACCCCAATCTCCATTCAGCCATGAGACCTGTGCCGCATGACGACAAGTACTGTTGTTTCATTTGCAAATGGGACAGACGTGCTAAAGAGTCTCATTACATTAAAAAGGACTGCCCACTCTGTAAGCAGTTGGTTCCAGGGCTGAAAAGTGTGGCGCACAAACCACTTGTAGACCCGACAAAGATATTTTTGCCTCCTCTTCACATAAAACTTGGACTGATGAAAATTTTTATGAAAGTGATGGACAAGGACGGTGAAGGATTTCGATATTTGAGACAGATGTTTCCCAGAATAACTGATGCCAAGATTAAGGCACTTTTGCTGGTCCACAAATCAAACAGGTCATTAATGACAGGCAGTTTGAAGAACTTCTAGTAGGGCTGGAGAAAATCGCATGGAAGGAATTCAAGGATGTTGTTGAAAATTTTCTTGGAAACTACATGCAGCTGGTTGACAGCATGCTTCAAGCATACAAAAGCATGAAGTGCAACATGTCACTAAAGATTCATTTTCTGCATTCGCGTATAGACTTCTTCCCTGCAAATATTGGTGCAGTCAGTGACGAGCATGGTGAAAGGTTTCACCAGGACATTGCGATCGTGGAAAAATGGTATCAGGGCAACTGGAATCCATCAGTGCTGGCTGATTATTGTTAGACATTTAAACGAGAAGCCTCAGTCACTGAGTACAAATGAAAATCATCAACAAAACATTTTTAGCTCAGTTGAACTATCGCAAAGTGTCAGCACCATTATGCGATTAAACGCATTACATTCAATAAAAGTCAATTTCTTGTTTCTCCAAATTCGTACGTGATACAAGTAGTCTTAAATTATATTTGTGTTCAGCTGCAAGTGGTCTAGCATAATCAAAAAAATCTTCTGAGGAAGCAACACTTTTGAAAAAATTTGTTGTCCAGTATACTTCACATATTTCTTAAACAATGGTGCAAATCTGATCAATAAAACATGTTCATTTACAACACAATACAGCATTTTATAACATCTAGGAGGGTATACTTTGTGTAAATTTTTAGATAACTTGATTTTTATTAGTTTAGTAAATAGTACAAATAATACTCATTACCTGTGTCAAGCTGCAGATGCAGTAGCAGTACATTAGGAATGGTAAGAACTAAATCACACACACAGACACAATAGCATTTATATTTTGTTAAACTAAATCTTAAATGTTACATTTAATGTTTCACATTTGCAATTGCAGCAGTCTCCGGAGTTGACGAGTGACCTTAAACTCTTTTTTTCAAATTTTCAAATTTTATTAACTCTAACAGACAAATCATCACAGCACTAGATGTATGCTTTCTTTAAAACTTCTACAGCTAGCTTTCATCTTCCCAACTCCCACTGTTGTTTTTATTCATAGACTGAAACAGAAATGAGTTTTTCTGCTTTTTCAACTCCCAGTCGATTTCTTAGCTTCGAGTGAATAATACCAAATGATAAAAATATTCTCTCTCTGCCCGCAGAGGAAGCTACTGCTGTGAAATGTTTGCTTAGCAACTGAAGGAACTCTGTTTCAAGATGACTGGCTAATAATTTCCACCAATTCAGGGGAGTGACTTTATTCAAATCATCATCAGTAAACATGTACTGTTTAAATGGTTCTGCTCCAGCCCTGAAATGTATTATGACTGGCATAACTGGAGTGATTTTGAGATGCCCATGCCATGGCAGCAGCATCTTCTTCAGAAGTTAGGCATCTATCTTTATATCTGGGGTCGAGAATGTTCGCAAGAAAGTGAGGTGGAGTTAGTGCTTGATCCATTCACTTCTCTGTTGCCTGCAGTTTAACTTTCTGGTGAGGTATTTCTTTCTTCAATGTCTCTTGAAGTGCCTTGCAAATTTTGACAGCATCAGCAAGGCAGCAACAATTTCTCTGAAGTTTGTTTAAGGCTATGGATATAGGCTTCAGTATAGTGAGCATATCTTCTACATTCCTCTTTAATCCAATGTTAGATACTTTGGATGAGATACTTCTATCTATTTTATCACAGTTTTCTTCACAAACTTTTATGAGAATAGGCCAATTCTTAATAAATTGTTCAAAACAATCAACCACAGAATTCCATCGAACATCTTGAGGGAGAATTAGTTTGGATCCTCCTGCTGTCTTCAGTAAAGCTCAAGTAAAATGGTTGTTACGGAAGTAATTTGTGACTTCGACAACGTTTTCTTTTATTGCTGAAGAAGACGTACTTAAGTCTTTGGCGAAAAGATGCATTAAATGGGAACTGCAGCCATGTTAGTTAGGAGCAGCCTTCCATTTCTTCTTCTAAGTATCTTCTCATCTTTTCCATGTTTGCAGCATTGAGTGAACAATACCAAATGATGAAAATATTCTCTATGACTTTAAGACAGTGTCTTAACTAACTCCTCTACCTTGCTTGGCCCAGCTCCACCACCACATAAGCGCAGAACAACAATCCTATCCAGCCTGTGTCTTTCTTTACACATGTGACTTAAGTCTGCTGGGAAGCAGAAACTGAAACACAAACTGAAAGTCCAGAACTTTCAAGAAGCAAGAACTGGTAGTTAGGCCGGACAGACTAGAGCCATTAATTCATTTTCATTAGATTGTATGTGTAGGTTTAGCATGGTTTTTTCTGAAATTTAATTTTAACGGTTATTTTTTAAATGAGAGAAATTTGATATTTTACTGATTTTTTAAAATAATCAAATCCGATTTAAATAAAAAAAATTGTTTTAAAAATTAAAAAAAAATAGATTTTTATCCACCGTGGTTAGAAGTACGCTGTATGCTCACTGAGGAAGCTTTCATTTAAATTTTCAGATAGTATAGCACTGAGTGTGAGGACTACTTGTAGAAAGCCCAGGGCTTTTCAGACAGCTGAAGAGGCCAGGGAATTTACAGATACAGTAAATCTGTTCATGGTACCAGCACTTGCAAAGCCCTGAGGTAGTGGTGTAGCCACCTGTTTTTGTCTCTTCCAGGCCAGAAGTGAAATCTTGGTAACAATTAGGCAGAACAGGGAGATTTTGTATAGTTTCTATATTGTACATGTTTCTTATATATACTCTGTAAATTTGGTCCCCTGGCTGGATTTAGAAGTCTGTCAAACCCATGCAAGAATACAATCTACTACATGGCCTGAACAATGCCTCAAGATATTGGACAGGCAAGGGAATGGGTTGCTCAATAAATAGATAGTTGTACTGCAGATTTTCAGCAGAACAACCTAAAATCTTCCTCTGAGTTACACACCAATTAATCCATTTTCAGGCACTTGGAAAAAAGGAAAGTGATCAAGAACAGTCAGCATGGATTCCCCAAGGGCAAGACATGTCTGACCAACCTGATTGCCTTCTATGATGAGATGACTGGCTCTGTAGATGTGGGGAAAAGCGGTGGATGTGATATATCTTGACTTTAGCAAAACTTTTGATGCGGTCTCCCACATTATTCTTGCCAGCAAGTTGAAGAAGCATGGGTTGGATGAATGGACTATAAGGTGGATAGAAAGTTGGCTAGATCAATGGCTGGATGTCTAGCTGGCAGCTGGTAACAAGTGGAGTGCCCTAGGGGTTGGTCCTGTGGCCAGTTTTGTTGAACATCTTCATTAATCATCTGGAGGGTAAAGTGGATTGCACCCTCAGCAAGTTTGCAGATGATACTAACCTGGGGAGAGGGGGTAGATACACTGGAGGGTAGAGAGAGGATACAGAGTGATCTAGACAAATTGGAGGATTGGGCCAAAAGATATGAGGTTCAACAAGGACAAGTGCAGAGTTCTGCACTTACGACAGAAGAATCCCATGCACAGCGACAGACTGGGACAGACTGGCTAGGCAGCAGTTCTGCAGAAAAAGACCTGGGGGACAAGAAGCTGGATATGAGTCAACAGTGTGCCCTTATTGTCAAGAAGGCTAACGGAATATTGGTCTGCATTAGTAAGAGCATTGCCAGCAGATTGAGGGAAGTAATTATTCCCCTCTATTTGGCACTGGTAAGGCCACTTTTGGAGTATTGTGTCCAGTTTTGGGACCCCCCCCCCAACTATGGGAAGGATGAGGACAAATTGGAGAGAGTCCAGCAGAGGGCAGTGAAAATGATTAGGAGGCTGAAGCACATGACTTCTGAGGAGAGGCTGAGGGAACTAGGCTTGTTGAGTCTGCAGAAGAGAAGAATGAGGGGGGATTTGGTAGTGATCTTCAACTATCTGAAGGGGGATTCCAGGGAGGATGTAGCTAAGCTGTTCTCAGTGGTGGCAGTTGACAGAATAAGGAGTAATGGTCTCAAGTTGCAGTGGGGGAGGTCTAGGTTGGTGTAAGGTCCTGGGTGAATTAAAGACAAAAGTGCCAGGGAGCCAAAGAGTACAAACACACACTCGTTCATTCACAGAGCTCTAGTTACTAAAACGCAAGCGCGGTGGGACCCGCAACAAATTGTGGACATCCCTTTCCAAATGCAGGACCTACTAACAGATAGTGGACATCCTTCTCCAGGTATTATATGTCATCTCGGGAGCCCCCCCAGCCTCCTGGGTGACGAGAATCCTTTCCACGGATGATGATCTCTTCCTGTCTGTGATGGCTTGGCTGAGACTGGGTGCTTTGGCTTTTTATAGACCTTGTCCCCTGCTAGAACTTTGCTACCTTGTCAGCATTTTCCACTGCCACTAAGGTGGAGGGGAATTTCCTGCCATTGAGGTGACGGGGGGGAACTAACACAGGCCCAGTGCTTAGAGTTGATAAACAGGATGTCTAGACCTGGCCTCCGCCAGCTCTTGACTTCCTCCTATGTGACAAGCTAGGTGTTTGCAGTTGTGCACCTGGTTCTAGGCCCTACAGCTGGATATTAGGAAAAACTTTTTCACTAAGAGGGCAGTGAAGCACTGGAATGGGTCACCTAGGGAGGTGGTGGAATCTCTATCCGTAGAGGTTTTTGAGGTGTGGCTTGACAAAGCTCTGGCTGAGATGGTTAAGTTGGAGTTGGTCCTGCTTTGAGCAGAGGTTGGAGTAGATGACCTCCTGAGATCCCTGCTATCCCTAATAGTCTATGAGTCGTGAAGGCTGGGGTTCTCTTAAAAAATTGACTTTATTCTGAATGTTGACTTGTCACGCATCTCAGAATTCTCAGTTCACACTTCAAACCAAATGTGGTTGTAGAGTATGTGGCTCCGTAGCATGCCTTTGCTCACACGATGACTTGGGGAAGCTCCACCATCTCGCTCTGAGAGACAGGATCCCAAACTCACCCAAAGTTTGCCCAGCTGAAGATTTACCTGCCCTGGAAATTTACTGAAATAGCTATCTTGGAATAATTATTCCAGAAGAGTTATTTTAGTACAAACCCCTGTGTGGACACACACTTTCCAGAATAAGAGTGCCTTTTTTCCAATTTCACGGAATGCATTGAGGAAGTGGATCAAACAGAATCAGAAAAAGGCATTTTGAAATAGGAGCGTCCACACAGGGTTTAAATTGAAATAGTTATTCCAGAAGAGTTATTTTGATAGATTTCCCAGTGTAGAAAAGCCCTGAGTGTCTTGTTAGCAACTTGCCCGGAAACATCAAGCAGACAAGCAAATAATTACCCTTATCTTTAATGTTAAGTGTCGGCTGGAAAGGACAGGGCTGCAGTTCCCAAGATGCAGTACACCCAGGCTACTTGATCAAGGGAATCTGCAGTCTCCTCAGGGCATAGCTCTGTCCAGAGATGAAGTGGCTGTGGGGTCAGATTGTAGAGCTCTCTGGACTGCAGGCTAAGATTTGGTCACCCATGTGATATAAAATTCTTAGGATTAATACAGCTCTCCACTCCCCTGTGTCTGCAGTCAGTTGATTTAGTCTCCCTATTCAGTCTGCCTACCTCTTGAGTGCACTTGCTTGTGTAAATCTGCTCAGCCGTTTAAGTCTGAAAGAGCAAACAAACAGATGAATGAACAGATGGCATTGCTGGCTCCAGAGGGGTCTCTTGTTTCCTTCCTGAGTATGGCCCCTACAGTATGTATAATGCTGTCTTTCTTTTCTCCTTTCTAGAAAAGGGCTTTGTTATGAAGTGTAATGAACAGTCTGTGCCCCTTTAGATGTGCAGTTTGGAAGCTAGGCACACATTCGTTTCAGTGCCATAATGCTGTGTTCACCTTTGGCTTTCTGTACAGGCTTCAGTGCTAAATGTCATGGGTAGGATGGGTGATTGTGGATTGAGGCGGGTTGGGGAGTATGGCGGCCCCATAGTTAGAGCTCACCTGTCTGTCCTTGGATTCGGCGCAGTATAGCCCAGCAGCCAGAGTCGATGTGCCTGCCCTGGGTATCAAGGTTGTGCAGCCCAGTGGGCAGATTTAGGGGGCTGCCACCAGGGAGGTGACAGCCAAGGTAGGGGGACCCAGCCCCTTCCTACTCCACCGGGTCCCAGCCCAGGGCCCTGGCAGTGGCAAGGTTGCTCAGAGGGGAATCCACCTGCAACATGCTGACTCTTCTCTGGAGTCATGACTGTTTGTCCCCTTCCCTGAGCTGCTTCTGACCCTGTCTCCTGACATGGTGCTTCACAGGTCATCAGGGCTCTGGGTTCCTCAGCAAGAGTAGTCCTGCAAGATTCTGACTCCAATCAGGCATCTGGACACACCAGGTATCCTGCCTGGTTCGCCAGGTCTCTGGTGGCCTTTGGCAAGCACTGCAGCAGTTCCTGGGCTGGCGTCTCTGGCATACATCCTTCCTTCTCAGTGTCAGCCTAGAACAGGGGTGGGCAAACTATGGCCCGTGGGCCAGATCTGGCCCCTCTACCATTTCTGTCCGGCCCGCCATGATACCCGGCAATTGAGGAAATTAATAGAATCTTCCTCTATGCAGGGGCGTAGCTACGAGTGAGCCGGGATGGGCCACCCACTTTGAAAGCAGGTCAACCCAAGCTCTGCTTAAGCTACCTTCAATTGGAGCTTTTTCGGCCGGTGGCTTCCTGAATTTCCTGCTTCCGGTCACGTGGCCAGAAGCAGGAAGTTCGGGAAGTGCTTGACCGCAAGTTGTAAGTAAAAGTTTAGCGTTTGTGTTGTTACAGATTTGACACGTGTTCACAAAATGACTTGCAATAGGAATTGCCTCCTAAGATAAGCTTTGGAGAAACGTGTATTCAGTTGCTTGTTCTTAAGTGCAATTACTTTGTTGTGGAAAGAACATAATGGGGTTTCATTGATCTAGTAGAAAGGTGCGGCCTGCGGCGACTTACCAAAATTAGTGGAGTGGCCCCTCTGCAAAATTTATTGCCCACCCCTGGCCTAGAATGAGCTGGGCTGCTCCCTTTTATTCTGGGCCATCAGTTGGAGCATGCCCAGCATGGCCTGGGGGGGGGGGGGCGGGACCCGCAAGGAGTGGTTAACGCTTTCTGGGCTACTCTGTGGTTTGTCCACCCTGTCACAAAGATGCACATAGACCTATCAAGAGGAGCTGCTTTGCTGATTGAAGATGATAGTGTGAGTGGGGGTATGAAGAAGTCTTGTTTTTTATATAGAGTATAGAAAACCTGTGCTTTAAGCAGGGTTAGACTAAAGGTGATATGGAGCCCTGAGGCCATGGATAATATACAAGGGTCTCTGAATGTCAGTAGTAACATCTAATGACTGAAGAGGCACTGCTGTATTCAATAACAATCTGAGAGGCCAGTTTGCCATATAGTTTGAGCAACCCAGTCCACAGCCCAGTAGGTGTTGTTAATCAAGTCCTGCTTATAGATGTTAGTTTTAAAGGGTGGCAGTGTTATTTTATTGCATAGTGTGTGTGTGGCTCAGTTTGATGCACAAAACCTTTGTGATGGAACAAATCTGGTCAATTTACCTGTATAATCCCCCCCCCCTTTTTTTAACTGCTGCCACACTGTAAGTACTTTTTGGGCACCCTAATTCCTTGTTTGTCTACAGGGGGATCAGAATTCTTTTGTGTAGCCATGGCAGCAGGAGGGAGTAGTCACCCTGAGTACATACCTGTTCAAGATGCTAGACACACACTCGAGGCAGCTAGCCCCTCCCAATGCTCGTACTGCCATGGGTGCCCTCTCTTTTTATCTCGGTAGCTTGGTCAGAGCTAGTGTGGGTTTGTCTCTTCAAGCTGGAATTTACATCTCTAGCTCCAAATTTATCATATCTTCAGGCCGATCTTGGGAGTGGGCATTGGGACTAGTGTCAGTGCTGGCTAATTGAGAGTCAGCAGTAACAGGATCCCCAGGTATGTAGGTCAGCCTCCATACTGGAAGTGCCCCAGTGGAAAACCTCCCCTCGTACCCCAGTGAGAAAAACTGATCTCTGGAGGTGAGGCCTGTGAGATTCTAGACAAAGATGGAGGACAAACAGTTTTACTGGGTATATCAGGGATTGACAACATGAAGGTAGTAGAGGGCCACAAAATCCATTAGAAGCCTTTGGCAGGCCAGGGGGTGTGATGCTGATGGGCGGGGGGAAGTTGGACATTCCCCGGGGGGGGGGGTGTTGTAGAGTTAGCCTGCCCCTAAGCAGCAACTATCCTATCGCCACAATGCCCAGTCCCACCCCTTTCCTTGACCTGGTGCTGCCGGATCAGCCTCAGTGGGCCAAATAAGATGATCTGGCAGGTCACCAGTTGCCCATACTTGGTATACATCAAGCTGTGTACCCCAGGTCTGCATAGAACTGATAATATGTTTCCAAAACACTCCCCCCCCCCCCGTGTGTGTTCAGGATCATATAGGGATCTTCCCACTACAGTGATGCTAACAGGAGTAAAATCATTTTTCTGAACCAGATATTTTTGACCGCAGTAACTACCACAGAAGAGCTCTTTTTTGTGTGCTCTCAATCTCCAGGTTGTCTCTGCAAATATCTGCGAAGTGGTGTTATCTTATATCCATTTTTAATGTCTTCTCTCACAAGCCATCTGATTCCTTCCAGAATCCCATACCATGATGCAAAACCAATTTTCCAAACTTTTGCAGTTACCATCTTTCAAAAGCTACAAATTTCTTTTAATGAACTTGGGGCCTCTTTACTTTTAGCACTGGAATACCCCCATGGTCCAAGCTGTCGTGCAAAGGTATTTCTGTGCCTCATGGCTTCTGTAAGCTCCAAAAGGAGAAGCTGCTCTTGATCAGGTCCTGGAAGACACTTCATTTTTGGTACTTATTCATTCTTCTGATACAGGATTCTGGGCCAAATTCATCCCTGCTGTAATCTCCATTGAAATCAATGGCTCACTGTTTTGTGACGTGATGCTGATTTGGTTTTCATTCATTGTTGGCAATCCCTCGAGTCAAGGATGATCTATTTCACAGGTTTTATTTTATATGGGTACATTGGTGACTGAGGAGTCTGGTTCTTGAGCTGCAGAGTCATTGCCAGATGTTGCAGATGGTGTTGGAAGACATGGTTGGGACACAATTACTGCATGACAGTTGTCTATCCTTTCTTTTCTGGCATTTTTCTGCAACCAGGGTGAGACAATTTTCCTAAAAAATGGTCATTCCTTCTTTGACAAATCTTCGCTAGTTAGCCCTATCTTGGGCTACTGTCTCCCAGTGTGTGGTGTCAATGACACATCTCTTGATGTTTGTCTTGAGGGTATCTTTGAAGCATTTCTTTTCACCTCCCTGTTTCCTTTATCCTTTGGTGAGCTGGATGTAAAGCAATTGTTTTAATAGGTGTGCATCAGGCATGCGCACGCAGTGCCCACCTCCACCTCAGCTGGTGCTGGATAATCAGGGCCTCAACACTGTGGATGTTGGCCTCCTTGAGGACACTGATGTTGGCACAGTGATCCTCCCACTTTAAGAGAAAGTGCTGGTGCTCCAGGTTTTTCAGGTGTTTTCTGTTGGTCACCCAAGTCTCACAGCTGTAGAGGAGAGCTGGGATTATCACCACTTTTTAAACTAAAAGATTACTTTGTATTCTGATATGGTTGTAGAACACATGATGGGACAGTTTGCCAAAGGCAGGGGTGACACAGTGGATTCTGTGCTAAATCTTGATGTCTTTGTTTGCCCTCTGTGAAAGATGGCTGCCAAGGTAGGCAAAGTATTCTACATTTTCCTGTTCCTCTTTGTCGGTGTAGATCTTTCTTGCTGGATCTGATGATTGACTGGGAGCAGGCTGATAGAGAACTTTTGGTTGCTGATCTTCTGGGTTAGTCCTAAGCTTTTGAAAACTTCTGAGAAGCAGTTGAACACTGTTTGTAGAGCCTCCTTTGAATGTGCAACTACAAGCTAATCATCTGCATACTGGAGTTTGGTTATTGTTGTCAATGTTATTTTAGTTCTAGTGGGGAGATAAGAGGTTGTAAAGGTTGCCATCATCAGTCTGATATTGGATGCCAATGCCCTGTGGCAGACAGGGATTAGCATTTTCATAGCTGCTGGGAGAGTGGATGCCAGAACACAGTCTTGCTTTATGCTAGTTCTAATGGCAAAGGGCTCAGAGGTAGAGCCGCTGCACAGGATGGAGGCAGTCATCTGGTCATGGAGGAGACTTACAAGGGTGATAAATTTATTTGGGCAACCAAACTTTGACATGATTTTTCTACAGAACCTCACAGTTGACAGAGTCAAAGGCTGTGGTCAGATTGATAAAGGCCATATACAGCTCCTGATGGTGGTGTTGACATTTTTCCTGGATCTGCCTACCTGCAAAAATCATGTTGATGGTGCCTTGTAATGATCTGAAACCACACTGGGGCTCTGGGAGTACTTCCTCTGCAAGAGGGAGCAGATAATTCAATAAGATTCCAGCAAGAATTTTCCCAGCGATGGAAAGGAGGGCAATACTTCAGTAATTGCCACAGTCGGCCCTAACTCCCTTTTTAAAAATGGTGACGATGTTAGCATTGTGTAAGTCAATGGGGACTTTTTCAGTGCACTAGATTTGGAGGAACAGCAAATGGAGCTTGTTTGTCAGTTTTTTTCTCCCCCTGCTTTCAGTACTTCAGCTGGTATGCCATCAGGACCTGATGCTTTATTGTTCTTCACATGCTTAACTGATTTATGGACCTCGGGTGTTAGTGAGTTGGCAAGAGTTTCCCAGACTGGGTGCTGAGGGATGGCGTAGATAGTGTTGTCAGTCACAGTCTATTCTCAATTTAGAAGCTTTTGATTATTGCTCCTTCCAATGCTCTTTGTCTTTAAGAAGGGTACTATCATCTTTAGATCTCAGTGGTGTGAGGCTACATGAGCTTGGTCCTGAGGTATGGCAAGGGCAGAGGGCAGTAGGAAAGTTCTGGAAGGGCGGTATGTAAGTTCTAAAATGATCCAGGCTTTATTTCCTGTACAGTAGCCAGAGTCATTAGAGGGCAATTAGGGGTAGCTGAGGCCAATTAAGGCCCAGGCAGGTGCCTGATAAAAATCGTCTTCTCCTGAGAGTGCAGAAGCTGGAGGAGTAGGTGTGCTGTGCTACTGAGCAGAGGGGTGTGTGTGGAGTTGTGAAGAGGAGCTGAACGGAGTACAGCGGTGTGTGGAGTTGTGAAGAGGAGCCGAACAGAGTACAGTGGTGTGTGGAAGAGAGGTGGAGTCCTGAGAAAGGTACTGGGCTCAAGAAGCCAGAAGGCCAGAGTGGGGAAAATAACCCAGGGAAAAAGTCTGCAACTGTAAGTACGGTGCAGCAGCACATAGCTGCTACTCATAGGGCCTCTGGGCTGGGACCCGGAGGAGCGGACGGGCCCTGGTTCCTATCCCCCTTTCTGGGGAGACGGGGTAACCGGCGACGCCCTGGTCCACTACAAGAGGCAAAGCACGAGACCCACTAGAGGGAAGCCGGCGGTTTGCCAGTCTCTACAGGGACTTCGTCTCACAGAAAAAGTTCTGCATGTCAAGTCTGTCAGTGAATGCTTGGATTTCTTTTGCTTTGTCCTCCCACTGTTAGTTTTTATTACACACTATTTGGCTTCAGTTTAAAAGGCTAGCTCTAAGCAAAACTCATAGTTCTTTCTCTATTATTATAAATAGGAATTTCTATAACAAGTGTTTTTATAAACATTTGTCTGCAATCCCTTTTTCATCTCCCACATCAGCTTTGAGACTCTGTAGCATTGAGTTTTTTTCAAGGTACCTGCCCTCCCTTTCCCTGTTCACACTGCAATTTTTCTTGTAGTCTCTGAGGGTGCTATTAAGCTCAGTCCTAGATCAGAAGCAATCTGCTCAGCTGCTTTGCTTGTGTTCACCTATCTCTCCCCCCTATTAATAAACAGATGTTAAAAATGTCACAGAATTCGCCAATCCACTCTCGCTGACCTTTGCATTGGAGAAGCCTTTTCCTCCATGTCCTCAAGCCTCTCTTTGTTAGTAATTTCACCTTTTCCATCATGGTTTGGTCATACCTGGCTCAATCTTTCTTCTCCCCCCCTCATCATTACTATTTTGATTCCAGTGACTAACTGCACACAGCACACCTGATAACTCAGGCCCCACGATTAAGCTATGTTAAGATGCTCACTCTGTCTCATGGTAATCATTTTCTCCTTTTTCCATTTTCATGGGGAATTGTATATGCTTATGATAATGAGGGGCTAATAGTGCTGGCTAAAACCAAATATAGAACAGGCAGGAACTGGCCATCCTCAACTATGTTTTCCATTGCACCTCACTCCTGGCTCGGTCTAGTCCCAAGCCTTGCACCGAGGTTTGCCACTGCACGGCAGGTTTGGTTTGGAATGCCTGTGCTGTTACAATTCTGGATCGCTATACAGCTTTGCTAATGTAATGTTGCAGCACTCCAAACTTATTCTAACCTGGGCTCCAACAGATCTAGTAAAGCACCTCACTTATGACCTAAAAATAACTGCCTATTCCAATCCCAGCTTGTGCACGCAGCTCTGGTAATGGTCCTCAGTCTAAGCTGAAGCTCCCATGACATTTCAATCTTAGATCTCTCTGGAGAAAAACATGCTTATTGTTCAGAGCTGTGTACCTTTGGTTTTTCATAGACAAAAGTGAAAGGTGAAAATGATGTAAAGACTGTGTGGCTCATTGCATTTGTGCCCTGCCTCAAATTTGAACTGGCCTCTGTAGAAGTAAAAGGCTAGTTCGTTATTCAACTGTCACTCAGCACCTGTCCCCTCTATTTCTTTCTGCTGCAGTGAACTACAGTAATAACTGTGCATCTCCAAGGAAAGCAGGGGATTTCAGAACTCTGAGATGTCTCATCCTCATTTTTGTTATAATCAGACGGGAAAATGCAGAGCTGATTCCTAGGAGTTCTTCTGAAAGGGATTACTGTTCCTTGTAAAAACAAGCTATTTTACTTATTACAATTCAGGAGTCAATTAACTGGCTAATTAAAGCAATTTCTCATTACATAATTGAATTCTGGTTCATTGCTATTTCCACTTTGCAAGGCGGCCCCCGAGAATGGAGCCATTTTTTGAGTGCTTATTATAACAGGCAGAAGGAAACAGTCATTCATTTGAATCTGGAATGTCTTCACTTTCAAGTGCAGGACTGAGTTTCACAGGAATTGGGACAGCGGAAAAAGCAAGGGAGTGGTTTTGTGTCTGTGTGAATGCAGAGGAGGGTGAATACCATTGGGCTTCCCTGGCTCTCCCACGCACCTGCTGCCTTAATTCCTTGTTCCAAGGGATGGCACAATAAAGATGACAGCCTGTGGATTGCCCACTGACTGTAGTCCATGTGGAAACAAATGATATACTCAGATCTTAAACTCAGATGTTATGTAATCAAGAGCAATTAGGATGAGAGCAGTCTTCGCAGTCTTGCTTCTGCCAAAAACAAGTGAAGAATGGAGAAGATTGATCATGGAGACCCAGCTGATGATGGTGTAGATAGATAAGAGGAGTTTGGAATTCGCAGAGTATTGGAACACATCATTTGATTCATGGCTACTCTCTGGATTAGACCGTTCCACCTAAACCAATATGCTGGGTTTAGAACTGTCAGTGCTTGTTAAGTGGACTTTTGAACTAGCTGAGGGTGAGGGAGAGCTTTTACTTTATTTAAAAATAGAAGCTGATAGGTTCTTCCCACTTTCAAAACTAGACTGAAGATGGAGTTATTCTGAAACAGAGGATGAATAAGAAAGTATTAATACACTGAAATGTCTCTGAATCAATGCAAAGATTATGGAAAATTGAGCAAGAAAAATTTGAAAATTTTTTTGAATTATGATGACTATGATCTAGTCGGTATGACTGAAAATGGGTGGGCTGTTAACTGACTGCCATTCTAGATAAATACATTCTAAATAAGAGACAGAAAGGCAAGAAATAGCTGGGATTGTTGTTCTGTAGCAGGTGAGCTGCAATTTGAAAATGGAGAAGCATGATGGTGATACTCTTCACATAAGGATTTAAGGAATTGAAAACTTAAGGATACACAGCCCTGGACAGCTAATAAGGACCTTGAGAAGTGGAGTAGAACAAGAATGAAAAAGCACTGTATCAAGACTTGAGGTACTCTGAATCCCTCATGAGCATGGTATCCTGTGGTTTTAACTATCTAGATGCCTGTTGGTTATCAAAAGGGTACTTAAGTCTCATGCTGTAGGAATCTGGTTCACTTTCTAAGCTAGAATACAAACCTTTCTGGATGTACAGTACTTCTTGCGCATAGAAGGAACTGACTGAGAATTGGAGAATTCTTAAATATTGAAAATATTTGAAGTGGTTGCCGATATGTGAGAATACTTGAATTGGTACCAGTGGCCATGAGCTAATTGGGGAAGACAGTCTTGTGGTTTAAAGCACTGGTCTAGAACTCAGAAGAACATCTGTGTTCAGTTCTTGCCTGTGCCACAGACTCTCTCTGTGACTTTGCACAGGTCACTTAGACTCTGTATCTCAGTTCCTCATATGTAAAATGGCTATAATATGTCCTTACCTTGCAGGGTTGTTTGAGGATGAATTTACGTTTGTGAGGTGCTCAGATACTGTGATGATAGGGGCTGCTATATAAGACCCTACACAGAGACATCACAATAAGGAATGGATTCAGGCTATTCAGCACTATGAGGGTCTTCTATTTCAGGTAGACAAAATTTGGAGAATTTAAAAATGTTTAATGAGTAAGGTACAATGGGAGGAAGAAATAAAATCCACCATTAATAATTCTGAGGCATCCTTAAAGGTGCAATAATTTAATAAAGACATAACAGAGTATAAAGCCTCTGAAAGAAAATAAACAAGGAAGGGCTCATATGGCTTCACAGAGGACTGTTCAAAAGTCCAAAGGCAAGAAATAAAAATGGAAAAAGAGGAGGCAACCAAAGAAGAATATAGAGTGAAGTAAGGATTTCAGGGAAAGAATGAAGCCACGATACCAAAGGGGTTAGGAGGTATACTTAGGGCTTCTAAAACATACATCAAAGGAAAAAGTTTCACCCCAGAACTGCTAAGTCCATTAATAATCAAGGAAGGGGATGCAATTAGTGATGAATTCCTCTGTCAATATACCTCTAACAAGAAAATAGGTCTTTCAGATCTCGAATTTCTATGATTCTGCTATTGCTTGGACTGCATAACGTGGTTCCTCCTAGATGGCCAGATCCTAGACAGCTGGGTAGGAGAATAAGATAGAAATGCAATATTATATACCTATCACCTCCTGAGATCATCACTCCTGCCCAGTGAAACTCAATAATACTCCTTGAATAGAAGCATCTACCTCTGCATGTTTCTCATGTCCTTGATGTAGTGGGGAAAAAAAAGGACATTCCTTACAGAACATCATTTTCCTCTTTCTCTCGCAAGTACTGCTCTTGTAAAGGCACAATTTTCTCCTGTCCCAAACAGATGCCAGCATCACTGTTATCTCAACACCTTTCAGCCTAAGGGAGATAAGTCTTGAATGGGAGCTTATGTCACCACAGCATAGCATGAAGTGCTGTCAGGTCAAAATGTGTTCTAAAGTGTGCATGTTCAGTCTCTATTTAGGAGCTACTTTAATCCCCTGGCCTTAATAGTGCCCAGCACTTCTGACACAGTTCAATTATGGAATCATAAATAAAAAATTGGCATAGCTCATGGAACTTCAAAGCAGCCCCATACAATCATAAAAGGTTCTACCTTGATAAATTAACCATGTTGATAAAATCCGAAGCACTCTTGATTCTTTTTTATTCTGTCTGTTGATCAAAGCTTTTTTCCAAGCGTAATGTGTGCCCTCCTTCCTCCAATCTCCTCCACGCACTCCCTGCTGATACTGA
The DNA here is from genome assembly GCA_007922155.1 of Mesoclemmys tuberculata. NCBI lineage: Eukaryota > Metazoa > Chordata > Testudines > Chelidae > Mesoclemmys > Mesoclemmys tuberculata. The sequence goes on from ML675643.1 coordinate 3,477,477, forward strand.
ACAAATGCCATTGCTGATGGACATGGTGTCCATACGAGGTGCAACAGATTTTCTAAATAATCCTGCAGAAAGTTTTTTTTTTTTGCTCAAAGTTGTGGTATTTCTGCCCCTTTTTGTGCCACTGAATTGTGAAGTAGCTCTTAAGAACCAAGAGCTTTCTGTACAGTTATTCCGACTTAACATTGACGCATCTGATGGTTGCCCTTGATATTTCATTGGATAATATGAGCTCCCATTCTTTAGACTGGCATTGGTCTGTCCAAAATGCTGCCACAAAATCCAGCTTGTTATTAGATCCCTCTGCTGGTTTCCCCTTGCCATCTGGGACAAATGTTTCTGCTTGTTTAGGCAGGGACAAAGCAAGGATGGTATGGATCCTCCCCAGCTATCTGACATCATCTCTTTCTGATGCGCCCTGTATTTGTAAGCTGCAAAATTAACCCTGGATATCTTGTTCCTATTCTTGTTTCAAAGTCTTCCTCTATGCTGCCTCCTATCCCTAGATCTCTGTCTGAATTGGTCCACGATGTCCCCACTCTCTCCTCCATCAGTTGCTTTCTTAAAACTTGTCTTCAAGCTCACCCCTCATTTGTCTGTCCTGATGGCAGTGTAAGACCCCACAGGTCTAGAACCTGGGCCTACGGAGCTACCAGGCAGTGGGCAGCTTCGACCACCACACAGTGGCAGCTATAATCCGCTTGCGTTCCACATCACATGACCGGCTATGAACACAGACCATGGGAAGTTCTGCCTTGAGGGTTTAACAGACAGCAGCTTCATGGCTCTTGATTGGCTCCCTGCTCTGTATAAACTCAGGGGCATTCTAGGACATGACCAGGCAACAGAGTGGGTCTCCTGTAGCTGCCACAACCGTTCCTGCTCCTGAAATCCTGCCTTTGGCCTTGGCTTGATTTGGACTTCGCCTCCTGTCTCAGACCTTGAAACCTGACTTGAACTCTGACCCTTGGTATTGGACCTTGGCCTGGAACCTGTCTACAAATTTTGCTGCTACTCCCAGCCCCTGGTTTGCCCCTGCTCTGATCTTTGGCCCTGACTGCCCTTGCTGGGATCCTGACGGGCAGCCATGTTACGGGATGGAATTTCTTGTGCATCCAGCTCAGTCATGTTAGCAGCTGTCAGGAGGATTTTCCGTTCAGGAGATGTTGAAAAAATGCTTTTCTAAAGGAATCTAAGCCAGCAACATGGAAGCATGCACATCAATGCAAAAAACCATACCAGACCACAGGATGAACATGATGTGAGCTTAACTTTAACTTGTCCAACTGCATTATGTTTCCATTGTTGCTCTCTCTTTTCTTTGTATATTGTCTGTTTCAATTACAAGCCCTTCACAGAGTTATATGACGATAAGGTCCTTTGTCCTGAAGTGTCTGACACACTGGCTGTATAATAATATTTATTGTTCTAGGTGGTTCATGGAAGACACAAATTGCACACAAAAATATCATATATAAAATGTGACTAGTCATATATATGTCTTAATATGTAAACCCAATCTGATAAACAGTAATTAATGATAATTGCTTCTATATTTCCCCTGATCATACTACCTTGTCCTTCATTCACCAGTGGTATTGTGCTTATCTCTAGAAATGTCTCCTTTGTTTTCTGTCATAGAATCCAGCATTGCTGAAATGGAGAGAAGTGAGAGAGGGAGATGGGAGGGCCAGAGGCAGAGAGAGAGAAACATTTTGGGGCCAGCCGAGTACCAGTGTAACCATTTAAACATTGACACATGGAGAACTGGAAAATTTGTGGAATGACTGGGAAATTGTGTAATGTGCAGTTTTCTCATGGACCGATTTAGACAAGGCGTGAGAAGCTTTTTATACATGGCTGTATGAATTACAAGCCCATCACTAGTTTTGCATGAAAAGGTCTGATTTTTCTGAACGACATCTACATTTGTGTTGGTTGAGAATTGAAGTTTGAGACCTATTGATGTGGCTGTTGCCCATCAAAAGGAGAGCTACAATTTTCTGAGCAACACTCCCACTCCAATGAACAAAAAGAGTAGGGGCTGTAGGGGATGTTGTGTACATGCTGTTACTGCTGGCAGCCGGATTTACAATGAATCCTGTCATTGCCTTATGTGTATAACAAACCTCTTGCCATTGCCTTATGTGTAAAACAAAAATGGCCCAATCTTGCAAGATGCTGAGCACTGTGTGGGATGTATTGAGGACCCTCTACTCCCATTTAAATCATCAGGAGTTTGCCTGCGTAAGAGCTTTGTAGAAACAGAGTATGGAGCTGGGGATTTGGCCCAAAGAATTTAAGAAATATTTATTTAATACCGGGCACATTTTATGACAAACATATTTGTCTAAAAAATTCTTCCAAGGGGAAAGAATGTTGCACACAGGGATGCTTCTTCCTGTTTCCCATGTCCTCCTTTATGCAAGCTTTTGTTTGAATCCATCACTTGTTCTCACTGTGGCATAAAAAGGCAAGTTTTAAGATCAATTATCTACTAGATTAGAATCTTCAAAGGATGTCTCCAGTCACATTGGTTGCAATCTGCTCTGTTTTACAATTTAGTGCTCATGAAAGTGGCCATATTGACATCTGTGGAAATTTGTAAGCTCACTCTGTCTGTAAAACAGCTACAGCCTGAAAGTGGCAATGCAAGCTTTTTCCACCCAACCCTGACAATATACCTCAACTTCTGCTAGTTCAGTTTCCATAATCTATTCCGTCCTTGGCCTCTTTGCTTAGATTGCAGGCAAGGACGCCAATTAATGTTAATCATGATGTGGACGCTTATCTGTTGGGTACTGGACTAATGGCACCAACTCATTTCACGTAGGCCACCAAGTTGTATCATTCATTGTAGTTTTACTTCATATTCTTTCCTTCATGATTTGTCTTTATAATTATTGTTAAACAGCTTTATAAAAAATCAAAAAGGCCAAATGTATATGATCAGAAAAGCCAGAAGGTAAAATATGGAAACAAGACGGAGCTATTTTTGATATCCACTTTCAGTTAAAATTTGTGATGGGAAGGAATTAGAGAGACTGTGGAGGAAAAATTGAAATTTTCCCAAAATTAAATTAATATATACATTGTGCTATAATTAAGGTTTCGTAGGGAGTTTAAAGTTCATATATCCTGCAGAACCCTATGGAGTGCCACAGTTCCCGTTGATTCTTACAGACTCTCACACACAGACAAGAACCACTGCAGAGACAAAATAGTCAGGATAGATTACAGCAGCATCCAGTACTGTATTTACCTTACATTATTCCCTAGCTCTTTTTGGCAGGGAGTGTCTTCATATAAGTGTGCTTAATAAACAGTGCCCAGCACAATCATAGAATCAAAGAAGTGTAGAACTGGCAGAGACCTCAGTTGGTCATTTAATCCAGTCCCCTGTGCTCAAGACAGGATTTAGTAATAACTAGATCTTTCCTCACAGGCTTTTGTCTAACCTGTTCTTAAAAACCTCCACTGAGGCCCCAGTACTGATTTGGATTATGGGGTGCTACCATAATATAAATTATGAATAATAATAATAATTGTTATTCTAAAACCTACCTCAGTCATTCTTGAAATGCTACGTGGCTGATCAGAAGATGAGCTAAATGAAAACCGACTTGAGCAGTTTGGAATTTGAATACTGATGCGATCTTGCTCCCTGCGGCATCACAGAGCACACGAATGCCCATGGCCAGCCAAGCACTTAAGTCTGTGTTTAACTAAGCATGGGAGTAGTCTAGATGAAGTCAACTGAACTTGTCATGCTTAAAATTAAGTGCTTTGTTGGATTATGCCCCCAAGGGTATGATTTTGATCTTGCTTAAATCAGGAGTATTTTGTATGCTGAATTCTATCCCCGTTGTAATTTTTATTGTTTCATGGACTTTGCTGTTTCTATTTCTATTGCATTTCACTTCAATAATGTATTTTTTTTTTAAAGTTTGTAGTGGCTTGCTGCTATGAAATGCCATCTGTCAGCTTGGCTGAAGTCACTCATTTCTGAGTTGTTTAGGTAGTTTTGCAAATCACAGCACATTTGTTTTGTAAAGGGGCACTTAAACATCCTACTACTGTTAGTTAATATATTTTCTTTTTATATGTTAATAGCTGGGTGGTACTGAAGTGATAATCACTGTGTGGTTTATGAGTAATTCTCTGTCTTTAGGTGGAAGGCTAATTATCAAATTAACTAGGTTTAAATAATGTTAATGTTGTGATGCAACTCAAAAGTTGAAAAATTCCAAGCTCTGACTGTATCTTCTCACTCCACTGTTAAAACAACAATAATAAAGAGGAAAGGGGGAATGGACAGCAGCAGTCTGTTTTACAAACTATCCGTTCTCCCTAATTTACAGTTTCCTCAACTAAGATTCCTCTTGTAGTTTGAGTTGTAATTGGTTATTCAGATTCTGCTCTTGGTGTGACATTGGTGGTGTTTTGCATTCCGATGCACTGATGTTATTACATTTGTGGACTATCCGGGTGGCTTTTGTTGAGAACTAAGAGGATTAATTAAGAACAATAAAGGCCATTAGAAATCAACATTTACTAGCAAAAGCCAATGAAGGCCAGCTGGAGGCACCTAATGGAGTCCTTTGGAATTTCCACTGAGGTGGTGGGTACAGTGAAGTAGGTAAGCATCTAAAAGGGTGCAGCTGAACGCAGAGTTCAGTTTTCCGTTTTATGTGGGTGCAAAATTGCACCTGCTATATTGGAGGACACTTGTAAAAATGTAAGCTAAAAGGCAGAATATAAGGGCTACAATAACTTTTTATGAACTTAGAAGCTGTTTTCTTTCATATGTACAAGGATATCTCCATACAGACCTTACCTGCTTTGCAGTGAGTTTCCAGACTAAAAGTGATGTTGCTTATGGTGATGAAACAGTTATTTAGCAAGAGATCAGAACAATGGCTACACAAATGGAGCTAGTGAGCTTCCTCCTTTGATGAGGACACAGCTGCTATTTCCCCTGGGAATTGGATTTGCTTTGCTGGTTCGTTGAAAGACAGGTTACAAGGAGCATCACTAATAGCCCAGCTGATTTGTTTTTGAGACACGTAAGAATAGTACCATGCAGTACAGTGGAGGTGCCCATTTACTCCCCTCCGATCACAAGAGCCTCGGAAGAGTAGTGAGAAAAAACACAGCAGATTTTGGCAGCTCATTGGCATTTGCCTAACTACTGCAGTCACCTTGTGCCACTATCAGCATCACTCACGCGTAGTTAAGATTGCTGCCTTTCAGAATGAATATTGGTCACCTATTAACTTTCGTAGCAGCTAAAAGTTTTAATTATATTGTGAACTGCACAGGAATAGTGGAGTTGTCATAGTGGATCGGTCTATTGGCCCTTCATGTCTGATATCCAGCAATAGCTGTCCTGGATGCTGAGAGAAAAGCAAACCGCTCCTTGTTGCCCTCATAGCAGAACACTTAGTCCATTGCATAAGTAAAGAAAAAGTTCCTGCCTGACTCATGGTAGATTAATCCCTTCTCTGTGAGCTTCTTCATTTTGCTAAGGACTCTAACAGGAATGACTATATTTGATGAAGTATTTCAGGTCTAAAGCATGTAAATGGAGGATTTTTTCCCCTGGCATTGAGAAGAGATTGCGTGTCTGCTGAGTTACTTGATGTTTGTGGTTTCTTGGTCTAGTTCTGTGTTCTCAGCTAATTCATGTAGATCCCTGGTAGAGTACTCTTGTGGTATTGCTTGATAGTTGCCCAGGAGGAAGTATTTCCAGAAACTTTCAGCTTCTTAAAGGTTTTCTCCTTCTATCCCTCCTCTTGCCCCGCTTCAGGTCTTCTTGGGAGTAATTCCCATGCAGATCAATTTTGAAATCGTTCATTACTTAAAAGTATTTTCCTTCTGGGTTCTTTTTATTTAGATGTGATTATTGGTGCTTAGTTGTACAGCTATGATGCCAGTGTATTAAACTGAATTTTACATCTTGAGCATTGACTATGTTCTGGTAAACATGTAGGTAACTGATGTGTATCTGAAGGGGACAAAAGGAAACAAAGCATGCATTTTGATGGGTATAGCTAGGCAGAAAGCATACATCAGTGCATTCTTACAATCCAGATGGTGTGTGAGAGGGAACTTGCTATTACTTTAGCACCATGACCAGTTAGCCTTGGTATTGTGTGGGGAAAATACTGCAGGACGGCTTTCAGCTAACACTGCTTATGGAGCGCTTCCCAGTGACTTTGTCAGTCACATCTTCACTAGAAAAGGTTTGCTGATATAGCTATACCTGTCTAGCTGTACCAACAAACTCTCCTAGAATACTGAGGAAAAAAGGTAATTTGCTAGTGTAGCTTGTACTGGTTCCCCAAGTGAAATAAGCTATGCTTCAAAAAAGTTCTTGCCGATATCACTGTATTTATACTAGGGCTTTTGCTAGTTTAGAAATGTAAGAAACGCCCCTTCCTCCCCAAACCAATATTACTATACTAGCAGAAGTTTATAGCATAAACACGGCCTTGAACAGACATATGTTTGGTCGGCAAACGCACTGAAGGAAATATTGCATCCTGGGGAGAAGTCTTGTCTCTCCTTTGGAAACAAGAGCAGCATTAAAGGTTGGATGGAAGCGCCTTGATAGCAATTTGCATATAAAGAAAAGTCCAGCAGTGGCCTCCTGATATACAGGAGAGGAGAAATGTTTTTAGCATCAATTAAATACTTGAGGTGTCTCGGCTTACCAGCAACAGGCAGTTTGTATTTGTCAGCTCACGTAAAATGAGAACAAATATAACATTAGTGATCTCCTTCCATCCCCCCCCAATACGACAGTCATGCATTTCCCCCTAGGGGAATCTGTGTGGTTTAGCGATAGACTATTGGGCATTCATTCATTCAGCTTAGTCATGATGGATAAGGGCTTCTGGCAAACTACACTGCGCTAAGTTTTAAATTCCAATAATTCAGTAAGTGCCTGTCGGAAGATGCCATAGCCTAGCTAAGCAGGCTCAGATGTTATCTAGTTTTTATTGTACGTGCTGGTAAAGGATTTATCGATCCTGTTGGACTGTAGATAAACCTAATAGTAATTTTCCTCTGCAGTTGTTATTGTTTAGACATTATCTAAATGGGAAAAATATTTTTTTTCCTTACAGGTTACTTTGTATTTGGCTGGTTTGTGAGTCCTCCCTCCCCCTTCGGATACTGTCATTTAGGATTTGATGTAATCAGATATTTATTCCAAATCTGAATTGTATTCTGAATAGGCAATATTAATTGCACCTTCTTAAATTGGATCTCAGGTCATAGCAGTCGATTTGCTGAAGATGGGATGCATAGATAAAATGATCACCCAGTGCTGCAAAGAACTCCATTAGTTTAAGAGCTTGAGATAAGTAGAACGATAGTATTTAGGCATTATGGATTGTACTCAGGGAATAAAGCACCACAAGCACTTGATGTGTAGATAAATATCTGTTTACAAATGATAGTGACCTGGTCATAGATTAGATGTGCTATAGTTAATATTTGTGTTATTACCACGATGGTTATTTGCAGGTAACTATGAAGATGTGGCATGTTTGTATTTTATGCAGTTGTGTTCTCCTGTCTAGTAGAATAGATCTTGCACCCCCTAATGAGAGAAGGACGGTGGGAGGAAAACAGTATAAAAGCAGCTATATTCTTATTCAGAGACACTTTGCTGCTATAATTCACAATAGGCAGAGGAGCAGTTTACCTTCCACTTGATTTTCTTTACGTCTTTCACGCGTTGTTTAACAAAAGAATGTTTCTAAGTACCCGTTTCTGGAGTTTGGGTGATGGATCTAGGGGTCCTGTTTCACAGCCATGGGTTATGCTGGTTGCACTGCCCATAGCCATCATTAATAATGCCTGACACTTTCCATTATAAGACTCCTTTTTCAGTTGCTTAAACGTTGCCAAACTTTAACTGTTCAGGCTGAAATTTCCCATGCTGTGTATCTTCCGCAGACTGGTTTGTTTTGTTTGGCGTATCAGAAAAACTGATTCAGTCCATTTCTGAGAAAGAAATGTATTGTTCTATAGTCATGTGACTGGAAAACTCTAGCACCACTATGAGGCAGGGCTTGAAGTTTGGCAAGGTTTTGTCTGTGTTAGGGATATGCCTTTTGCTATTCCCATGAAAATCTGCCCAAGTGATAAGCCTTAGATTTGTCAAAGTACACACATGCTCAGCTCATGGCTTCAGGGGGTGAGCAGGACTTTCCCTGTAATTGCTGCTGCTGGGAGCCACTGTGCTGCCAGGCACCAGAACAGGGTGACTGTCTCTCCTGTGTTCACCACGCTCTCCTTGGTGGCATCCAGGCATTGAGGACGAAGCTGCCTCATCTGAATGTAAAGGGGACACGAGTTCTAGAATCGGGGGGTGGCAGTGGTGGGAGTAGATTGGTACAAGAGTCTGAGAGAGTGGTGAGGCTGGCACTGGGAACTGAGGGAAAGACTAGGGGAGGAAACAGAGATCGGAGGAGGAGCTGGGGATCAGATTGCAACTAACGGGTTAAGAAGATTGGGACAGGGAGCCTAGGAGATACTGCAACTGACTGGACATGGAGTCTGAAAGGGAACCCAGAGGAGACTAGTGCTGGGATGAGGAGCCTGATGTGTGGGGTTAGGACTGGAGCAGGAAGCGGTTAATCCAGGGGAAGAGGGACGAACAGGGCAGAATGCTTTGTGACCACTAAAGAACACGTCCCTCCAGAACCTGCAAGAGAACTGTATTTTACCAGCTGTATTTTATTGTCAATACTGTTGGTGGAGGTCTCTCTTAAAAAAACAAAATACATACAAAGAGCAACTCCACTGGAGTATGCTGGGAGCTAAATAGTATCTCTTGTTGTCCGTGTCCACTCACTTTCCCAGTCTGCCTTTTTCCTTACTTTTTCCTAACTTTAAAACTATCTACAAAGCAAAAAATGTGTATATATAAAATACACAGTATGTAAATATTTTACATAGGATTATAAAAGCAGTAAATCCTGCTGAGATCGTTACCATTGCAGGAGAACCCTAGGCAATAGCAAAGGAACCTTGCTGCCTCAAGATTTTCTTTATGGCACTCACAAATCTTCCAGAAATCCTGGCATATACTTAAAATAATAAGGAAGAAACTACATTCAGTGAGCAACATGTCAGAAAAGAGAAATGATTTCTAAGGTTGATTTTGTTTGTATTACTAAGCAGGATGGGTGAACTACTTTGGATCAAATAAGGACTGGCTTTAAAATATAGGCCAAATATTGACCTGAACTGGCTCATAGATCAAGGGTGTGAAATGCTTTTTGGGAGAGCTTGTGATATTTGAAGACCACAGTCAGCCTAAAGAGGCAAGACGGGAATATGAGAAAGAAAAGGGGAGTGGAAAGTTTTTGCAGGAGGTGACACAACTCCGATCAGAACAGAGATGGATAATGAAGCATTGGTTGGGGTTGGGGTAGAGGTAATAAATGGAAAATACAGGTAATCTGGTCCCAGTTAGGGAAATAAGTCCCAACAGTTTCGTTTCGTGCATCTGATAAACCCCACTGTATGATGTTGATGCTTTGTGATATGAATACATCCTTCATCCTTGCTGATGGAGAACACAAATACCGTTAACCTCCCGTTCACTTTGTGTTGCTCCTGCAGTATTCTGCTTTTTATGTGTAACAGGCAGTAGACCGTTTTTACTGGTTGCATGTCAAGAGTTGGCAAAGAGGCTGAAGTGTGGATGAAGTCAGGGAACTCAAGCAGTCCATCTAGAGACCAGGGCCGGCAAATATCCTTAACTTCAGATAGTTACCACTGTTTTGGATAGGGCGAGAAACAGCCTGGCTATCCTCAGAGTAGGCACCATACATGATGCGTTGCCTGGGCTCCCTCACAGCAAACACATTAACATTATGGTAAACAGTAACTCCATGCAACAGGCATGCTCCCCGGAGGTGGTGGCACCGCAAATCTTCAACTGTATTTAACTAGTGCTTAGCATTACAAGTCACCTCCCGAGCTATGTGTTTTTTGGAAGGGCTGCTGTCATGTCTCATCACTGTGTCAAACTATGCTGTGGCTTATTCCCTCATGGTCCTGATTTTGGACCAGGCTGGCAATGAGGATAGGAAGAACCACTTGCTTGGCGCCTGGGACAGGATGCGATGCAAGGATGCTATCAATGTAATTGCCTGCTCATGCATTTCATTCCTGTTAGCCTATTTGAAGGACTCCCAAATTCCACCTTCGCTGCCTGCTGCTTCCCATTGTCCCCACTTCAGTCTCCCTTGTGAGTATGTGCAATCTCTCTCAGGAGTCAGTCATCTCGTGGCAGGTCTCACTTTCCTGTGCAATTGCCCCATCTTCCTCTTGGGCTTTGGAGTTTATGGCAAGACAATTTAGTGTGACATCTATTTTGCCTGTTCTGACACTTTATGGTTTTAATGATAGAAGGCTAGCAGAGCTGTGAGCAGAAATCACTGTGCAGGTTGCCTGCCAACGGCGAGTGCCCAGCCTGGGAGGCTTCATCATTCTCTCAAACCACATCAGCACTTCACCTCATCTTACTACTTTTTCGTTCTCTCCACCTCTGTGTATGTGCACATGCACAAGGATATGCAAGTTAATATGGCAGTTTGCTAATATACAGGGACACAGACCTTTGTACTGTGTATATTTGTGTATATTGAAACTACCCTATTGTCTGTGTATATAATTAAATTTTAAAAACTGTTAAATGAACGTTAAAGTTGCAAAGTCAAGCACAACTGATTGCCTGTCCAACCTTAATTTGACTCCTTTATGCATATGCATGTGATACAGTGTGTGATCTCATTTAGCTTTTCCCAACATACATCCCCAAGAAAGAGGAGAGGGAGCAGTCCCTGTGCTCTTTTAAGCTCATGGACTGCAATGGAAACCTGCACAATACTTTCAAAAGTCAAGCCTGGGAGTGTCAATTCATTATTCTGTTAAACACTAAAAATCATGGACTGAACAGAGACACTGGCTTTATGACTTATTACAACCATCTGTAACCCATTAAGCCCCTGTTTCTGTCCTATGACTGCAGAGGTGTTACTGGGCCACTCTGCCTTGAATGGACCCTTACAATATGTGCTAACTACTTATGCTAAACAATCTGTTCCACCTTACATTTTGCTATGATGTTTAGAGTACTTTTCCCAGACCTGTGTGGCTTGAAAGCTAGTCTCTCTCTCACCATTAGAAGTTAGTCCTATAAAAGATACTGTCTGACCCACTCTGGCCCTTGTGTGGGTCACGTAAGGAGGGAGGAAGTCTCCTCACACGTCTCCTCTGCACTGTTATCATATAAGGGCCTGACAGAATTTTGCTCCAAGTGTCTAAGTTCTCTGAATGAACGAATGATGACTGAACTAACCTAGCTGTGCATGCGAACACAGTATATTTGTATTTCAGGTGTACTTATGGACTTAAGGGCCAGATCCTCAGCTGGTGTAAACTGGCATGGGTCCATTGAAATCAGTGGGGCTACACTAGCTGAGGATTTGACCCCAATCAGTTTTTAGTAATGAGCTCAATAAGTAGTCACTTTTTACATGGTTATTCCTGTTCTTTAAATAAAAGCAGACTCTAGTCCCCAATATATCTGTGTTGTTTCATTAAATAGCAACCATTTTTGCTCTGCTTTACTTTAAAAAAAAAAAAAAAGTCTTGCTAGGATTCTATAAAATGAAAGAAGTGTTCTGTTTTGTCCTACCACATCTTTGCCAAACATAAAAGTGGCCAAAGCTTTGCTCAAACTTCCAGATATCTTTTCCCCTCCTTCCTCTTGGTTTGGCATGGCAAAAGAATGGAATTTGTCTCAGCCCAAAAGGGAAACGTCTAGTAAGGTTCTGAACATGTGAAAACAGATTGTTATAAAAGAAACTGTGTTGCAGCCGGACCAATAACAAGTTTAGCCAAGCTTTGATCCTGCAGTCCTCCACAAGGGTGGACCTTTGCCCCTGAGCAGGGCATCATTAAACTCAGTTGTGTTTTGCACAGGTGTAATGGTCTGTCCATACCTATTTAATTTCAGGACCATGATCATACTATATAAGTTCAGAATCTTGTGTGCATGCATGTGACTGTCTATGTATGTATATGTAATATTAATATACAGTAAGCTATAGAAAAATAGTGAGAGACAACTTTTGAGAAAACTTACTGAAAAAAGTTTTTTGACAAAATTATTTCTAAACATTTAGCTGTTTAGAGTTTAGAGTTACATGAATGCTAATGTTTTTTCTTCCTGCTTTTCTTGCCCTAAGAATGAAAGAGGCAACCTTTCTAATTTCATCCAATGATCCCAAAGCACTTGCCACAAACAATATATAGATTTTATTTCCTGTCAATGGCATGCAGCAAAGAATATTGCATCAAATTGAAATCCTAGTTGATTAACTGGGAGACAGCAGATAATGCCCATATGTAGGTGTGTGTGAATGTGTGCATTCATGCACATAACTAAAAGCACAAAATATCTTGTAGTTCAAGTAAAGATAATGAATCATTTCCACAAATTTTGTTAGCAATTCATTTTTCTGGGCTAGGGGATTGGGTATAAAAATGGGGGCCTCTCACTTATTCATTCTACATCTAAAGTATGTCTCTGCAGTTTCCAAATTCTTATTATCTTGCAGCTTGCACCATAATAACCATAACGATCAGCACATTGTGAAACTGGTTATTAATGCTCCTTGTGCTGCCACCTTGATTTGTTTGGAAATATAAAAATATAAGGGGCATTAACATGACACATGCTGGAAGTCAGGCTGTCCGTTTTGCCTGAGCATTTGAAGCAAAATGCTTCTGATGCTCTGATCAGGAAAGTGTGGTGTTTGCAGAAGCTGGAAGCCATCAGTCTGTCGTTTTCACTGTTTGTGCGAAATAGATTTATCCACAGTACTTACAGCCCCCTGGTGCCTTCGTGTGTGTGTGTGTGTTTCAGTCTGCAAAGAGCCAGTGGATTCATACGAATATCATGGAGTCCATGCTTACCAGTACTATTCCAATAAACAACTCTTCACCTGGCTTTCAACTCTGTCCTGTCTCATTGGGGTCACTTTCATTGCAACAAAATCCTTTGTCTCCCACAGATAATGATGTTATGGACAGTGTGGTTTTTGGTCAGTGTATAAAAATAGCATGTATAAACCCTTCCACACCCCAGTTCTGTCTTTGAGATGACAGCAGGCATGTTGTGATTTGGAAAGTAGTGCTGAGTCCTCAGTGCTAGTGTAACCAGCCATTGGGACAAGGAGTGATGTGAAAGCACATGGTACCTTTCATCTTGAGCAAAGCAAGAGTTAAAATGGGATAGGGTTTAGCCCCAAGGTTTTGACAGAATGATAAGCAAAAGGTGGGTCTCCTTATAGTTTGCTATGGCCTCGAAATCATGGCCATTTTATAATATTAACCAGACTCAGAGAATGTGATAAGTCCCGTGGCTGTGAGCTGCAGATAGTCTGTCCACATAATACAGACCAACGCTGGACATGTTTCCTGTTTTGCTTAGTATGTTTTCACCCAAACCCATTTCATTTCCTACTATATCTTTTATGGAGGAAAAAAACTGGCTGAACACTTGAGTAGTGGGGCAAGGGACTAACTTTCCTCCTACCAGATGAGGATTGCTGATGATTAAAATGCAGAACTTCGTTCTTGATTTTAAATCAGTTGATGATGAAGGACCCCATGTACCAGAGTGAAGGAGGGAGCTCCCCTTCTCCCCCATCCTGAGTGGTTCACATTTTTGTTACAGAAGTCATCCAGAGTTTGTCATGTCCCAGGGGTGTTTGTGGTAGAAGTAGAATTGTGAGGTTGCTCTGAAATTTGACAGAAAGCTTACATACAGAAGTAAAAATGCAAAATTACAAATGTTCCTGTAGCCAAGTGCGAGCGTGTTAGCTGAATTCCATGTATATTGTAAGTTGAATGTAGTGGCAGAAAAAGGGAGCAGAAGACACTGGGAATGGGTGGGAGGGAGAAATGAATTAACTGAATCTGGGGAAGATGCATGTGTTGGAGAGCAAGTTGTGGTTACTATGAGACAGAGTCAAAGGATTTGTGTTAACACATTACAAACACTGATGTTGTATGTAATAACCCCCCATCCCTGCCAAGGTAGCAGCAACAAAATGAAGCCAGTAAATCGGTTCCATTGAAAAGATGTGTGGGTGAGTCGAATGAAGGAGCAGCCTTGTAAGGTACATGCTAGATTAACGCATTGGTGAGGGTACAGGATATTAATCTATTAAAGATAAAAGAAGCTCTCCATGAAAAACCAGTTTAGATTCAGCCACAAAGCAATGGCTCCCCAGCATCAGCCATTCGAAGTGTGTGTTTCTTCACTGGTCATTGGCTCCCATAAGTGTAGGACACCCATGAACTCTGTAGATGATGAAATATTATTAATGCTGTGTAGGGAAAAGAAAATGATTATTTTAATAAGAAACTGAATACAACCATTGTCCTACAAAACTACCTGCAAATGGTTTAAGGCCAGGCTGGTTAAGCCCTAATCTTAGTTGCCATGAGAATGCAATAAGGAGAATCAATCTCCTTTCCTATTTAATATCTTTAAGACTTATTTAAAAGTGAAAGGTCCAAGTGAAAGCTTACTGCTATGTTCCTGACATGCTAATGCTTCCCGTCGGGACCCCTAATCCAGTTCACATGCTCTGTTAATAGCCAGTGTAGAAGGTTTTTTTTCCCCTGCTGTAGATTAGGGTTTGATCTGAGATGTAACCCAAAATGAATGGAGATTGCATGGGCAGGAAGAGTCCAGCCTTCCATCACAGCCCTCATTTTCCTAGTTGAGAATGGGAACTAGTGGCTCTAGAAATTGAGATCCTGATTCTTCTTTTGCTTGCTGATAATAGTATTGGCTTTACTGGAGTTACTTCTGATTTACACCAATGGGAATGAGAGCACAGTCAGGCCATGAGAAACAAATTAAGCAAAAACTAGAGAAACAGAAAGAAAGCCATAGATATTTTGCCAATTATATATGTTCAACTTGTTGCATTAGTGACAGCATCCTCCGGATTAGTCATTATTCATGATCATTCCCCCAGAGCCCTGAATTGCATCTGGCCAAGGGAAGTCTGGGGCTTTTATTGAGGCTGCCCAGTTAAGCAGCTGAATGAAATATCTGCTGTGTAATGATGTGGGACAAATTCAGTGGTTCTTAGTTGCTTTCAGAGCCAGCCATTTGTCTTCTGTAGCTCTAAGTAACTTTGGTGGCAGGCAGTAATTACAAGACCAAAATAAAAACCTGGCTAGTGAAGTGGGATGAGATGCCCAAGGAGGGCAGGGACAGAGCATAACATTCCCTTTGTTATGGAAAATAAATTCCCAACAGAATCTGTTCTAGTGATTTGCTTTAAGTAGAGGGGTGTGGTCTGGGTTCCCAAGCACAGGACTGGGAGTCGCCCAGAACTCCCTCCTGCATTGTAATCCTGGCTCTGGGTACAGCTCCTGTTGTCTGAGGCAAACAGTTTCAAATTTTGAAAAGCTTCTTTCATCTTTGGTATTTTAAGGCTTGGGTGCCCAAACTTAGATCCATGAGACTGGATTTTGAGAGTTGCTGAGCACGTGTTGCTCCCATTAACTTCAGTTAAGTTGTGGATGTAATTAATGTTTGTAAAGCATTTTAAGATGCAAAATGCAGTATAAATTCTCATTATTATTATTATTATTTTATTATTAATGTTAATCTTATTGTTTAGAGAAAGGATGGTCTTGTGATGAAGGCACTGGACTGGAGTCAGGAAAGCTAGGTTCAGTTCACAGACATTTTTATTTATCTTGGGCAAGCAATTTAATTTCTCTGTGCCTCAGTTCCCCATTTGTGAAATGGGAGTAGTAACACTTCTCTTCCTGTATTTAGAGGCTGCCACATCAATTTAGGGTCTGATCCATATCCCATTGAAGAGAGTAAAAGGGACTCCCTTTGACATCGAATGGGCTTACAATCAGGCCCTTGGTTTGTAAGTTCTTGGGGGGAAAAAAGACTACCTCCTAATATTTGTTTATACAGTGCCCAGCACAACGGACCAAAGTCATTTGGGGCCTGTGCACACAGCTGTAATACAGATAATAAGTAACAACTGTAACTTTTAAATATTCACAGGATCAGACCAGCACTTCTGAATTCTTTCTCCTTTTTGAACTCTTCAAGCCTGAGCAGATTCTAAAAGGGAATGCAGAATGGGACAAATGTTCTGACCTCCTCTTTGCCCAAGAGTAATATCCTGTAGTAGCAAATAATTGTCTCACTGAAAGCTGCATTTTATGCATCAGGAAAAGGGAAAGAGGAAGAGTTATAAACCATGGGTTAGACAGAGTAAAGAAGCCGTCTGCGTAGGACGGCTGCACAATTCAGTACTACAAAGTAAGAGATAGTGAGTAGCTCATTGTTCAGCTGAGCATTCAGTACTGTGCTGTCAGTGCATGTTAATATACACAAATGAAATACACATCAGACTGGATCATCACACCTACATACGCTTTAAAAGGGCAGCTTTTCTTGACCAGTACAAATTTTAAATCAGTAAATATCAATCCATTAAACATCATAGGCGTTGATCCGTAGCCAGTGTAAATCTGAGCTGAGGATCTGTCTGGCTTTATTAATCTGGCTTCCTGTTATCCGCAAATGTTTTATACCCTTTACTCAAGTAACTAGCTCCAATAATCAGTCCATGTAACTGTACCCTAAAATTGGAAAGCAGCATTCCTTCTGAGGTGCTAACCGGTACCATTTTAAGGTTAATCATGAGTTCTGTTGCACAGCTTGGAAAATTAAGCTGT
Organism: Mesoclemmys tuberculata; assembly: GCA_007922155.1. NCBI lineage: Eukaryota > Metazoa > Chordata > Testudines > Chelidae > Mesoclemmys > Mesoclemmys tuberculata. The sequence continues at coordinate 3,494,298 of ML675643.1, forward strand.
ATTGTAAGGAGAAGAGAAAACATGATAATGAAATCCCAGTCCCAATCAGAGACTGATATTTGATCTGACCCACTTCACTGGGAATGTCTGGTTTCATCCCACAGGAAGAGTGACATCTGGTGCGATTCAGTCCTGCCCTGGCCCTATAGTATGCAGTGTTGTTCTAACCCTGTTTGTCCCAAGATATTAGAGAGACATGGTGAGTGAAATAATATATTTTATTGGACCAACTTCTGTCGCTGAGAGAGACAAGTTTTTGAGCTACACAGAACTCTCCCTCAGGTCTGGGATCCGAATCTCCAGGTAAGTGTAGACGAACCCTGAGCTATACAAGCAACACATTGGCTGAGCATTTGGCAGGGTACAGGAGGGGCGTCCTGGGTTTCCTGTTTCAGGATTGTCTGCTTGAGCAGCATCGGTGATCTGAAATGAAGCAAATCTGTAACTTATGATTTAAAATGCTAACGTAACCTTGCCACTCTCATGGACTGCTTTTGTCTTTACCTTTTTAAATGTGATAGTTTACAACTATCATCCCTCCAGCCTGTGATCTTTCACTGGTGAGAAGCTTGTAGGCTTTTTAAATATAAATTAGATCACTGTCTGCCACTACATTCTAAAGCTGCTTTGATCCAGTTTTCTATAAAGATAGAGAGGTTACCTTCCCTTGTGGGCAGAGCAAGGAGCCAGACAGTACGTGCCTTAATCTAATTTTCTACCACTTCATTCATTTTTGTAAGACCATATTTTGTGTTGTGTTTTGAAAGCTTGACAAACCACAGGCAATCTTAGTAATTGTGTGCATTTTTAAAGACCCATGCTATATCCTGACCCATTAGCTCCATTCCATTGACTGTTCAGATCTTCCAGATTAAGTGGTTGAGAAAGCTACAGCTGATCGTGGGGTTGAATCCATAACCAGGCTTGCTGCTTTGTGTGATCCGGCCATTTTTTCATTCTGTGATGTGGGGACTATTTCTATTACATTGAGCTGTTGTAGACCAGACTAACCATTCTCTTTGGCCAGGGGTACCAGCTTAAAGACCCAGTCAGCAAAGGACAAAAATGCTGGCAGCTATATCAAATAATCCAGCCAGGAGAAAAACAACTCAGTGTCAGCGAGACAGCTGTTTCTCTCCACATAGAGGAAGGAGGACCTTGGAAAATAAGTCCGAACACATTTAAAAAGCCTGTTGTGCTTAAAAATCTTGGTATGGTAAAAGTAAATCCTGATCTAATTAAAATATCCATCAGGATACCTCAAAAAGATCACAAGTTAGTTTAAACCTTCCCCCACTTACACATATTCATCTGGCCATTTTATGCATCATATTAGGGCCATACCCCTAGTGGGTTTGGGGCTCTGGTATGCCTGACTAGCACTCACTTAAATCTTTTTGAACTCCTCACACCTGAAAGTCACTTTACATGCTGTTTGTGTTTACATACCATAGTATTTAGGTTTTTCTTTTTTATTTGAAAATGTTATTAACTAGAGCATTAAATGCTGGCCTCCAGCAGCATCCCTCCATATGTTTACAACAAATGTTTTTTCTGTAGATAACGTGTGAGAGAGCATGCGTATAATGGGGCTGTTCCCAGATCCAGTTGCCCCATGGGTTGAAATGCAGTCATTTGAAAATGCTTATCAGTTTGAGGAATTCAGATGGAAACAGATTGTAAGCCTCCCAATGTACCTTTTTACCCATGGCAATGAAAGGACTGAAAGAAAGAGAACCAGATTTTTTTCTCTCTGGTGATGCATGAAGTTTGGCCTATCCCCTGAGGCAGGAAACAAGGAATCCTCTTCATTCCAAGTGAACAGAGACTTTTTATAAGGAAGAGAGACTGGAATTTAAAGTTCCTTTTCCAGTTGGATTGACTAATTCCTCCCTATCATTTCCTCAGTCTTCTAAATACCCACCTACAAACAAGGAAAAGTCTGTTAATTTCATGCTTTCAATCAAACTATTTCTTGCCCTTCTGCCGCTGCTTCTGGGGAAGGAAATGGAGACCACCTAAGTTTTCCCTATTCTCAAGTATTTCTCCTCACGCCCCTGTACCTCCGTGTTGGTTTGCTGTTAACACAGTGGAATGCTTTCAAACTGCTGCTAGCAATTGGAGGTGAGCTGCAATGTTTCCAGAAGCCTTGGCCTCACGTAGAAGCCAGGTTTAGAGCACTCCAAGTGTTATTTGTTTAATGCAAGTCCTATGACAGCCGGCTTAAATTGGCTTTTGCTGCTTGCCACTGTAGCTTTGCTTTCCCAGAGTTTTGGAAATTGGAAGTTCAGGTAAAAGAGAGCACATATAGTAGGACTGCTTCAACTGTGTATGACGAGATGACTTATATTCATTATGGATCTCTCCCCCTTATTTTAGCTGGAGAATTTTTCACAAAATGACCTGATTTTTTGAATGTCTTCGGTATTCATAAGAATTTGCCAAATACTTTGAATGAATTAATTTTAGTCTGTGGGCTGTTTGCAAACTCTCCACTTCAGCTATTCACACTTTTTTATGTGAGTTCGGTGATTGGTCATCTTGAGTCACCTGGTATTGTATCTACTTCTTGATTGTCTGGCTGAAATATTTTAAACAGGAGAAAAACAAATAATGAATAGCAAATCCGTTTTAGCAAAAATTTCCTGATGAATAATTGTTTGTATTAAAATCTGAAATACTTTCAGAATGTATTAATATTTGCATAGCGGTTATCTGAGTATCTATGAGTAATGTGATGCCATCAATCATAGGTAACTGATCTCTGTCCCTTTTACTGATGAAAATCTCTCTCTGTTCTTATACATACACACGTGAGAAACAGTTATACGACTTAAGTAGGGGCAAAACATATTTTTGACTGTGTTCTGAGAAACAGCTGAAATGTTTTTGCTGAAAATGTAAATAATAATTCAGCCTACGGCAGAGACCAGACATGGAAAATTAAGTCCAGTTTATTTGGCAAAATTATATATAAACAAATTATAAACCATTTGGGAAAATTATAAATTGAAAACCGGGTCTTGTAATGGAAAGCATTATGCAGCCTTAACCATAGTGATCGCCAGCTTCACCTGTGATAAATATGTGGAATGCATGAAGGTGTGGTGCAGCATTACGGTTTTATCAGCATGAGTTTTTGGGATGGATACATTAGCCAGTGGTAAATTTATGCAGGTCATCCCAAATGAGTGCTGATAAAACACTTATTTATAGAGCATCACACCGTCAAGTTTCTGCATATGTTGCAGAGAAGTTACTTTAGAATTCCAAGTAGATTGATGACAGGACATGGCCCGTCACTGGTAAAGCCTCAAACTTATCTACTTAGATGTGTTTCAGTACATCGAGGCCCTTTAAGCAACTGCAAGTAGTCCTGTCTAAATGTTCAGACACCCCAAAATTCTTTCATGTTACCCAGTTAACACTATACAATGTAAGATGCTCTCTGCTCGTTAGTGAGTAATCATCTGTAGCAGCATGATCTGGTTCGTTGAGCCAAATAAGAGCTAAATTCAGTAAAGATCATTCTCTTAGGAAATTTTGCTGCATATCTGGTGCATAAATTCTCTCCCAGGAGAATCCAGGAAATAAAGGGTGAAGATGATGGAAGTAGAGCAACAGAGGGGCAAGTACTTATTGCCTTGGTGATGTGAGAAACTGAAGACTGCAGCACTTTCTTCATGGCATCCACGAAACGGTGCCTGAATGAAACAGCAATGACCTGGCTTGGTTCTTGGAGGTAGAAAGCTGAATGATTAATCAAAGTAACTGCCAAGGCTGGTATGAAATATGTATTTTCTTTCATCTGAAGATGTGTTGTGAAGGGATTAAAAGATCTGTATTTGAAAAAAGATGTTTGATTTTCCCATCCCCTTTCGTTCTCATTTTTCTTTCTATCTTCTTTTGTGCTAACTTACTGTCCTTGATCTCTCACCCAGCGGCATGTTTGATGCATCACTTTCAAATAGATGGAGGACTTGTAATATTTATCTACAATGGCCTTGATCCTTTTCCCACTGAAATCAATGGCAAAACCTTCATTGGTATTAATGGGGACAGGAATAGACCTCAGATGTGTAGTCCTGAACTTATCCTTTGGAAATTAGGGCTTGCTGATGTGAATCTGGAATCTAGAACTTAATTTCTACTTTTGTACTAATTGTCTGAGGTATGTATTATCTCTTGAGGGTGATGTGTACAGCTTTCTCATTCTCTTCAGCACCCTCATCATTTGCCACTGTACTTGGGGAGCTATATTCTGCCCTCTTATGCTCATGCCTATTGTCTGTTTTTTGCCATAACCCTATCCTTTCTTGGATTGGCACTGCTCCCTCTATACCAGGGGTCTCAAACTCGCGGCCCGCGGGCCAACTGCGGCCCTCGGGACAATAGTTTGCGGCCCCCACCTCAATATCAAAGTTTAATGTTAGTGCGGCCCGAGTTTGATACGAATGGCACTTTTCAGTGTTGTGTGCGGAGCTGAATGAACCTACCAATCACGGTGGGGTATATTGCTCTCGGAGGCGGGACATCAGCCGGGCTTATTGCGAACTTGCGCCATTACCCCGGGCTCAGAAGCGGAGGCGGCCGCGGAAATTGCTGCTCAGCGGGACAGAAAAAAAAGCGGAAAAGACGCATCGGCTAAACACTGAAACAGTGACACCAAGTGGAATTATATATTACACAGCCCCAAACATGTCTTTTTCAAAGCCTGCAGTGAAGAGAAAGGTTGGTAATGAGCACAGACAATTTCAGGAAAAGTGGGAAGTGCAATATTTCTTTGTTGAGCACAGGGGCATCCCGACGTGTCTTATTTGCACAGAGAAAGTTGCGGTGCACAAAGAATACAATTTGAAACGTCATTACACAACTAGACATGCTGACGAGTATGCAAAATACCAGGGAGATGAGAGAGCAAACCGGGTTGCTAATCTTAAAACATATCTACTGAGGCAACAAGATTTCTTTAAGAGAGCAACCAAAGAGAATGATGCAGCAGTCGAAGCTAGCTACGTGGTTAGTGAGATGATTGCTAAAGCAGGAAAGCCATTCAAAGAAGGTGAATTTGTAAAAAAGTGCATATTACAGGCTGCAAGTATTGTCTGTCCAGAAAAGAAAGGTCAGTTTAGCAACATCAGCCTTTCTGCCAACACCGTAGCAGAGCGCATTTCTGACCTGTCAAGTGACATTTATGATCAACTGTGTGAGAAAGCAAAATGTTTCAGTGTATACTCAGTCGCTCTTGATGAGACCACAGACATCACCGACACTGCCCAGCTCGCAATCTATGTTCGTGGTGTTGATGACAATTTTGAAGTCATAGAGGAGTTGCTCACAGTGATTGCAATGCATGGCCAGACCACCGCTCAGGAGATATTTCACCAGCTGTGTGATGCCATTGAGAATGCCGGTTTGCCTTGGAGGAGGTTTGTTGGAATAACAACTGATGGAGCGCCATCAATGACAGGGAGGAAAAATGGACTGGTGGCACTTGTTCAAAAAAAACTGGAAGAGGAAGGTGTGGAGGAGGCCATTGCTCTGCACTGCATTATCCATCAGCAGGCCCTTTGCAGCAAATGCCTGAAGTTTGACAATGTAATGTCTTTCGTTGTGAAATGCATCAACCAAATCAGATCCAAGGGCTTAAAGCATAGAAGGTTTCATGCTTTTTTAGAGGAAATGGAGTCAGAATATGGGGATGTGCTCTACTTCACCGAGGTACGTTGGCTCAGCAGGGGAAACATATTGAAGAGATTTTTTTAGTTGAGAGCGGATGTGAAAGCCTTCATGGAGAAAGATGGGGTTGCTGTTCCTGTGCTAAGTGATCCAAAATGGCTCATGGACTTAGCTTTTCTTGTTGATATCACACATTAGCTTAATGTACTGAACAAGAAGTTACAAGGCCAGGGGCAACTTGTCAGTGCTGCCTATGACAACGTGAGAGCATTCTCTACAAAACTTATGTTATGGAAAGCCCAGCTTTCTCAGACAAACCTTTGCCATTTCCCAGCATGCAAGGCACTCATGGATGCAGGCACACCATTCAGTGGTGAGGAGTATGTGGATGTCATTTTGAAGCTACAGGAGGAATTTGATCACAGATTTGCAGACTTCAAGACGCACAGAGCCACATTTCAAATTTTTGCGGACCCCTTCTCCTTTGATGTGCAAGATGGCCCTCCTGTGCTTCAAATGGAGCTCATTGACCTGCAGTGCAACTCTGAACTCAAAGCCAAGTTCAGGGAGGTGAGTGGAAAAGCAGACAAGCTCAGGCAATTTTTGAGAGAATTGCCCCCCAGCTTCCCTGAGCTTTCCCGAATGTTCAAGTGTCTTTTTGGGAGCACATACTTGTGCGAAAAGCTCTTCTCTACCTTGAACTTCAATAAGTCCAAGTACAGGTCCAGACTTACTGATGAGCATCTTCAAGCCCTACTGAGGGTCTCAACTGTTTCCTCCCTTAAGCCAAATGTGGCTCGGCTATGCAAGAGTAAGCGCTACCAGATCTCTAGCAGCAAGAAGTAGGCTGAAGAAGCCATGTTCAAAACAGTTTATGTTCAATGTTCCATTCATGTTCAGAGAGTTAAATGTTAAAGAACTGTTAATACAGACATTTGAATCTGAATAATAATAATTACATTTCTCTAGTCAGCAACTATATGTGGTTTCTTCAGTCTTCTATATCTGCTGTATTATTATTATTAACATTTTCATTTTCATTTTATTTATTTATTACTGATTGATTTATTTTTTTCTTATGGATTTGTTAATTTATTTTTATTTTTTAACACAAAATAAGATGAAAAAATAAAGACATTTGATAACATTGGAATGTTTTTGTAAGAGCTTTTCTTGTGGAAAACCTGATGCGGCCCAGCCTCACTCAGACTCTACCTCCAGCGGCCCCCGGGTAAATTGAGTTTGAGACCCCTGCTCTATACCTTCTGCTGCTGCCTTGTTTTTTAAACATGCAGAGAACACTGCATTATGGTACTTATTTTAAGGGTATCTGTTGAGTCTAAATATAATGCTCATTTCTTAAAGGATGTTTGTTCTAATGCTTGTTTTAAGCAATACACCTGCTAAATTTGGCAGCCTTCCTAATTCCCTGTGGGAGGCTTATGGTCTTCTCTAGGGAATTTGTGCCTCTTGCCTTGTTCAGCTTCACTCCTGATGTGTGGCCTCTAAGGATTTTATAAAATCTGAGTGGTACTGATATGCGCGTGATGCTTTGAGACAAAGTACTGCACACAGGACTAACGTGTGATGATCTTAGGAATGTTTTCCCTCTTCATTCGCCCACCCTTTCCTAGATGTTTCATAAGCATTTTGATATAACACTAAATTTCCTGATGAGTCCTGTGATATCAAATGTTTTGCATAATTAGAGTCCATGCCGAATAATTGGATGCTTTCCTTTCTTGTAATTTTCTGAATAGTTTGATACCTACTATACATTTCTGCATTTTATGGTTTATGAAGCACAAAGTTTTGTAATAGCTTTAGAGCTCATTTTCATCATATTCATTCTTCGTAGCTAAAAAAAATTGTAATGTTAATTTAATGACTCTAATAATGGTACGAAAAGGTTAATAGCATTGGATTGGCAACTTCAAAGGTGAATTAGCATCTGTCGTTCATTGAACTTCTGTCTCTTTTACACCAATGCAGGGCTTGCTTCTCTCTTATCCTGAATCAATGCATAGTGCATCTATAAAGGAGGGATACTTGGAACTGGAACTGTTCATTGAACATTGTTACACTTCAAGGTGGGTGGGTTTAAGCATGTGTTACAACGAAGGTCAATGATTGCACCAGTTTGATACTGTGCCATGATTGCTCTTCGTTTAGCAGAGCCATGTTCTCTGCCATTTGTCATCGCAGTGGGAAGGTAAATAGGATATGGAGAGAGTATTCAAGTAGGAGGAAGTAGAGAAAGGCCCTGCTTCTAGGCTCAACTCAGCTGCTGTGTCCTGTGACCAGACAAGTTTGCAACACTGAAACAGCTATTTCACCATGTATTATTGAATGGCTCAGAAATGTTTCACAAGTGTGCTCAGCTGATTCATAGACTATAAAGCCAGAATGGACCATTGTGATCATCTAGGTTGACCTTATCCATAACAGGCTATAGGACTTCCCTGTATTAATTCCTGTGGGAACTAGAGCATATCTTTTATAAAAACGACTCGATGTAAAAATTGTCAGTGATGGAGAATCCACCACAAACCTTTGGTAAGTTGTTCCAAAGGTTAGTTATCCTCACGGTTAAAAATTTACGGCTCATAGCTAGTCTGAATTTCTTCAACTTTCAGTCACTGTATCTTTCTCTGCTAGATTCAAGAGCCATCTAATATCAAATTTTGTTCTTTGAGTAGGTTCTTGCAAGCTGTGATCAAATCATCCATTAACCTCTTTGTTACACTAAGGAGATTGAGCTCCTGGAGTCTCTCCCTATAAGAGATGTTCTTCTTTGAGTGCTTGCTCATGTCCATTCCATTGCAAGTGTGTGCTCACCTTCGTGCATCGTTACTGGAACTTTTTTCCTTTTAGCAGTACCCGTTGGGCCGGCACCGGTGGCCCCTGGAGTCCCACGTACATGCCGTGGTACATGAGGCGCTGCTGGCTCTACACCCCTCCTTAGTTCATTCTTTCCACCTGTGATGGTTGCTGGAACAGCTATGACTTGCATCACAAATGTTTTCAATCCATTTTGTTCTTCTTAATTAATTGTTTATTGTCTGTCTTAGGTAGATTAGTCCTTAAGTGTTCTTAATAGAGGTAGCTGGTCATTTAGGATAGTCCCAGCTAGGACTTTACCAGGAGCGGGGCATGCCCCAGTCACCAAGCTTCAAACTTGTGCCTCCTGTGGGAAGGCCTTTCCACTGAGCAACCCCATGATAGTTGCCTAAAGTGCATGGAGGAGCTCATCGCAAGGAAAAATGCAAAATTCTAAGGCTTTCAGACCTCAAACCCAAAAAGACAGAGAGATCCATTTGAAAGCCTTACTAATAGAGGCAGCACTCAAACCGGCCTCTGAACCAACCTATTCAACCTCGGTACCGAGCATGACATCGGTGCAGAGAGCGCCGTTGGCATTGGCCCTGCCTTACCTCAAAACGTGATCACAGCCAGCGTTGATTGAAATGCTGCAGAGGGCTTTGGGGATGAGGTAAGCTTCTTTAGACAAGGTTAGCCTGCTAAGTGTAGTCTGTAAAAAGCGTGCTATGATTTTGTTTTATGTGTGACCTTCTGTTTTCATTATCCTTGATATTTCTTGAATCTTTGGTAATATATTTATCCTTATTTCACTATAAATAGATCTAAGTGCTGTGATGTTAAGTGAGGTGCTGATCCTGAGTTGAATCACACAAGCTGGTGTGTACACTGTTCCCTTGGGGACAGCAGACATGGTATTTCTGTCAGTGTTCAGTGGATAAGGGGCTGGACCCTATAGGGAAATGCTTCAAAGGGGCTCTGGGACTGGGCACCTATTGTTAACCTGCAAGGCAAAATGAGGGTGAGCATGGCCCAGAGGAGAGTGCTTGGGTGGCCAACAGGCTGGGTGGTGTCAGGGAGTTGACACCCAGCTATGCACAGACAAGAATCCCTCAGGCTGGAGGCAGGTGGTAACAAGATGACTCTTAGTCCTGGTGTCCTGAGAACCATCGCTCCCCCATCTTTCTAGATTATGGGCAAAATTTCAAAGGGGCATAACCCAGTCTTCCTTCTTTCTACCTGCAGTTTTGTATGTGAAAATGAGGACATGGAGATGTATGACTTCCTGACATGGGAGTTTAGTCAGGATGCTAGGCATCTGCATCTCCTCGTCTGTGACTGCAGATATTGGTGGGAGCAAAATCGTGGACACACAAAACAGACCAATTATTAAGAATCAGTCCTTTATTTGTATTTAATAACTTGCATTCAGCTCCAAACACCAATCGTTTGGGCACCCAAGAACTTCAGCACAGAGAATGGAACAGGCAATTTCATGTAATGGTTCCTTGTAGACTGAAATGAGAAGCATAACCTTGGTATTCAGGGCTTGAGGCATTGCCCATCCTGCATAGTACCGACAAGATTCTGTGTGGTCCTTACGGTGGCCAGTTCCCTCTAGGTTTATAATTATCTGGCTCTTTGCAGTTTGTTTAAATAAAGATTGACTTGCAGCCTGAGAAAATAGTTTCTTGGATGCAGTTTTAATGGGCTTACCAGCAGTTGGTGGGACCCAGAGGTAACACGGCATCTTCACTTCAGTGCCAGAAAGACGGATTTGATCAGGGTGATTTAAACGCCACTGAAATGTACATTATTTTATTATTTTAAAATGTTTACAGCTGTAGGCTTGGGTTTTGTTTTAAAACGTTTATCAGTGTTGCTCTCGCTTTGTTCCATGTGTTCCTTTACAGAGTTGATACGATTGCTGCCTAGCAAATAATTCCAGTTCAAATCAGACCTAATTAAAAAACACTGTTATACATGAGTGTCGAAGAAGGTCAGTTGTTACATTGCCCGTGACCCTCTCTCTTGAGTGATTGCATCATACTTTGTGAGTGAACTCTGCTGATTAGGGGCATAGGACTACACTACTCCCTTACCCGAGCCTGGTCAGGTTAATCATGCCATTCTAAACATGTGTAAACAGAGCTTGCACTGTGGACAGAAGACTCAACTATTACTGTAAATCACACTCTGCGTACATTAACTGCTGATGTATCGGAGGTATGTATTACTTTCTGATACAAATACACTGTTGCTTTTAATTATACTGTGTGATGACTAGATCTTTACAAGGTATTAATATGATAAGATGTTTGAGACTATGTATTTTTCTATTTTTAATACTGATACAGGTAATAAAGAAATTACAACCTTTTGTTGTACCCTTTGTACAACAATATAAAAATCAATTCATTCTAAAAATATCATGAGTTATAGTAAAGTGGAGTTTCAGCGACAACATAAACCAGGAGAACAGTGCATGTCATAGTAACTCCTGGGTGAACTCATCTGAGTGCTTATTTCCTGTGCTTTATTTGCTGTCATTTGGGTTTGCGTTTTCTTTAAAAGCTGACTTAGAGGTTTGATTCTGTTTGGTTTAATTGCAGCAAGTTTAGCTTGATTTGATAAGTTTCTCTCCCCTTCCCCTCCATTTATTTATGTATCTAGTCTCTCTATCTAATCTGATATCCATGATACCCAAGGACTTGTTCTTTCTAACCTATAAGCATACGTTTTTGGGCCAGAAAGCCTCGCTCAGCGGTAACATTGGATGTGCTTACCTCTTCAGGGTGCAAAGAAGAGCTTTATTTGGCTTTAGATTTAGAGTACTTTAAGTTAGGAAGACTTGTTAGCAACCATGCAAACAGAAAAATAGAAAGCACCCTAATCAATCTTTTAAAATAGTTTCATGCATCCAAATGGGCATTTTTTTTAATGACTTGTCTATGGCAACCTCATTTCATCCCCCCTACTAACTAATGCAAAATCAGCAGGGACTAGTAATAGCTTTCAGCGGTTTTTGTGATCTGGGAGAAAATAATATCTGGAAATCTCTGGGACGCAGCTTAGAAGGACATTTACATAAATATCACTTGCTTCTTTCAAGCTATTTTAGTTTTTTCTACAGCTCTTCATAGAATAGAAACTCTGAAAAATGAGGATATTCTGTGTAAATAAGTGAGGGTATGTCTACACTGCCAGGGCTGCAGGGATCCATGCAGCGGGATCAGCTGAGCAGACAGTTGGAGACCTGCTCAATCAATCCCAGAAAGTGCTCTCCGGTCAATGCCATTAAGTCACACTCCCCTCCCCCAAAGGAGTAAGGCTACATCAACCAGAAGGCGTCTCCCATCAATGTAGCGCAGTGGAGACACCTTGGTATGGCAGTGTAAGTAAGTCGATGGGAAATATGCATGCTATTGTACATAGCTTGGGTCTCTCCCGTCAGCTGCCGGATCCAGTGTAGATCAGGCCTAAGATTATAGAATTGAAAGGGTTCTATAAAATTATATGGCACATGTACAAAAACACAAGCTTTTGTTTGCCTCTGAATTACCTGTATGGGGATTATACATTGGAACAGGTCAAAAACAGTAATTCATTGTAAAACTGAGGGAAGTTAAATATGTTGTTCCACCTTCTAGTGGATAGTCCACATAAAAATAAGAATTTACTGCTGCTACTGCCAGCTCATTTTCTTACCCGAAGCTCTGTAAAGTTGGTGGAAAAGTTCAAGTAGTAGAAATTTCTGCTCTTGGTGTTGATGTTTCCAGATTCAGTCCTTACTGACAACTCTTAGTAGGAGTTGCTACATTTAGAACAGTGATACTCAGACCCCAGTAGTTCAGGAGCCAATTCCTATTTAAACAGTATGATGGGAAATATTTGGTTAATTGACCAAGTATTATTATTTTGATCAACTACATTTGGTTAAGAACATAGTAAAAGCATCCTGATTGGTTAATAACTTAGACTGGTTAATAATTAAATTACACCGTGTTTTAGTATCATGTGCTATAAAGAGCCACAGGAGACACGTTAAAGAGCTACTTGTGGCTCGTGAGCCTCTGTCTGTATATCGCTAATTTAGAATCTAGAGAGAGAGGTGAAATGCCATCTCCTAATAGTCTGAGGTATTCACATCTGTTTAGTAATGCAGAATAGATATATGATTAAAATCAATTACTTTCTAAAATAAAATAACACTTTCAAAGCAGTTTCTGTGGATCATCATACAGTATAGGCTAATTTCAGCTGTTTGCAGATTGTGTCATCTTGTATCTGGGCTGAATTTGACCCAATTTGTGTTCAAATTGTGTTTGACATTTTTTGTCAATAACAAGCCAACCTAATGTCTATGTGCTGATTAGGCCTCACTAATACTTTGCAAAACTGTGTTTGTTTATACCTTATGCATTTGTCTCTTTGTGACATTTGCCTAATGTGATAACGGTTAATAGTTCTGAACTTCATAATATATTTTGTGATTTAAAGAGGCATTTATTTAAAAAGTTTGAACAAGATTGATTCATGCAACTAGCTGGAAAAATTAGTGCAATGCAATTGTGGAGATTTGTATCTACCATTTATCCTTTGTGGCCTTTAGGAGAAACAGGAATTCTGCATGTGTTTTCTGTTCATACAGATGGAGAGCCACGTTCTCAGCTGGTGTGTATATAACTCCAGTTATTTTAGATTTCCTTAACCCTATGACCTTTTGATCATAATACCAGATTGGTCACTGCATCCAAATTCATGAAACAGTGAATGTCAGATAAAACATGTGTACAGAAGCAGAATTCCCCTTCTAACATGGACAAGCAAAGTCTACTTAGGCATTTTTATGCTAAGGCTAGTCAGCCAGGTTATAATCAACTGTAACAGGCATATATGTAGAACCTGTCTTTACCTGCAGCCAAGTGGCACTCTAAAAGGTGTGAAATTATTTCTTATCTTTTGAAGACATCAGAGAAATAGCTTCCAATCTGGTCATTGCAATTGAGTGTTCCACTGATCAGTAGAAGCAAAGGGCAAACACATCAGCACCGATAGGAAATAGCGTTAGAAAACTGATTTTTGATCCATACATCTTAATGATAGCTACAAGGAGTAATCAATAAATCCAGGCTCCCCTGTGCAACAGACACCCTTAAAAACCCTGTACTATTTTGAAGTATTCTATTGAGTGGAATTCAATTTTTTAGAGAGACTGGATAGCTTTGGAAACAGTAGAATCTTTGAAAACCATAGAAATATTTGTGTGTGTGTACGTATCGTGTGAGCGAGATCCATTTTTGCCTAAATCTTCAGTGATTTGGGATGAGGGTCAGTCAAACCTTTTCTTACTAAAGGCTAAATTAACTTGTGCTTCTGAAATGCTAACCTGTATTACTTGGGAGATGACCTTTTGTGCAAAGATTCCTGGCAGGCTGCCCAGGTGCAGAGTCCTGTCAATAATGGCCATTGATTCAATGGTGCTTTAACTCCACAATGAAAGGTCATCTTGATGCGTTTTTTTTGTCCTTCTTTGCTTTCTTCCATTTACTTCCTTACAAGTCAATTACAGCTGTGAGGAGGATGCAAACAATTTAGAAAGCATTGATCTATGTATGTGCAGTGTGCCGATCACTTTGATATCTGTTTATGTACCAATAGTGATTGGGCGCTGTTATGATTTATTTACTCATTTCCAATAGCATCTACAATGTGCTAGACGCTCTATCAACGCTTACCGTGTCGCCTTTGCGCTGTCCAAAAGAAGACCTTTTAAGGCCTTTGCCTTAAGTTCAAAGAAGGCAAAGCAGAGAGATGGAGGGGAGGGGAAAAGGACATGCAATACCTGTAAAGTAGTCAGTTGGAAATTGACATTGAGCTGAACCCCTTCCCTCCCCCCAACCCCACCCCCCCTTTTTTTTTTTAATTTACTAATATGAGGATATGTGGAGTATCCTGGAGAACCCCGCTGCCTTTGCACAGCCAGCTGATAAGTTTCTTGTACTTGTCACAGTAGAAGTAGGTCTTCTATTGGGTCTAGGGGATCATCTCAGGGAGGGCATTCTATGCCTGGGGGGGCAGCAAGGAAAGTCGTGTGAAGGCACTTCTGGGCAAAGTGGAGAAATGGGACGTTGACGTTGGTGATAGAAGCAGTTTCAACTGTGGCTGGGTCTACACTGACGGCGGCAAATTTGCCACCGTCAGATCGATCCAGCAAGCGATGCAGGAAAACCACCCCAATAAGTGGCGTAGCGCTGGGTCTACGGGAACGCGGTTCCCGTCGATGCAGCGCAGTGTGGACGGCGTGCGGAGGAGACGCCGTGAAGTCGATGGGAGATACACAAATGATTTACATCACTTGCGTATCTCCCGTCGGCTGCCGCTGAATCCAGAAGGTAAGTGTAGAGTGGGCCTAAGAGACATGGGAACTCCACCGATTTTCAGCTTTAACTAAGCTTTATAAATACTACAGATCAGTGTATCAGATCCGGTATGTCGATTCTATACCAAAAACAAACAAACAAAAAGCGTGGAGGAGGGCAAAACACAAGATGCCTTATCGGGGTTGTGCTGAGTCCAAAATGTGTTTTTTGTTTACCTTCTTATCATGTGAGGTGATTCTGTTTCTAATGCCTGGATGTTGTGTCTGCAGGTTGGTGCAGCTGTTCATGCCATACCTGCTTACTGGTTAAAGAGAGGACTTTTTAGCTTCCAGAGCTGTCCAACCAGCTGTGTTCACTGGTACAAAATTCATTTACTACCAGTGGGACTTCTAAAAAGCAGCTCTGCTTTGGCTAATCTTGAACTCTCAATTCCAGTTCTGATTTTGATGCCCTAGAAATAATTGGGGTGTGTTCAGAATGCTCAGTTTTAGGTTAAAACCTGTTCTCTTCATCAGTGCTCTCCCCAGTGATCTCACAGTCTTCAAAATGTCAAATTCCTTGGGAAATAACAAGCCAGAAGTGGTAATCAAACATCTAAATAATTCCTCTTCTTGTTTCAGATTTTTGTGCACTTTCTGAACTATTTTCATGCTCTGAATCTACAAATTCTTCTTTCCTTTTGTGTAAAACACTGTGATTTTCAAGTTTGTCAAAAATATTTTTTCCTGGTACTCTTAAAAATCCTTCCTTGTGGTCCTTGCATGGAAAACATACTACTTCTGTGTGCACATGCATGCAGGCACAAACAAAAAACTTCTTTGGGGGAGGGCTCTCCGAGCTGCTAGCTTTCAAATAAGCTTTCTATTTTTATTTAACTGAGTTTAGCTCAAAATGTCACATCACATATTATATATTTTAAAGACAATCAAATTTAGTAAAACTGTCTTTTGAATCCTCTAACCACCTGCGTTCAGACTTGCTGTAGCTGCATCTGTTGGCTTAGTAATAATGTTCTGTCACCTTTTGGCTAAAATGAAGTGTAGTCCCAGCATAATATCTGACACATCCTCTGTTAGGGACTGTGTTGTCCACTTACAGGAGAATGGTCTCTGTCATTGAAAAGGTCTCTTCCATTTCTTACTACCAGACCATCATCCTAAATTGCTTTTAATCTTGCTAACACCCTGTTCAAGGCTCTGTCATGTCATTTAGGGACAGCCCCGCTTTGGAAGAGAATCCATCCCACAGCTGTCCAGCATGGGAGGGAGTTATCCTGCCACCGTATCCCTTTCGGTCAAGGGTGCGATATTCTCCCTCTATGCACGCGCTCCCTAGGGTGCATGGAGGGAGCAGTCTCTGGAAATGGAGAGACCACTGGCTTCTGTGCCAGGGGACAAGTCTGGGACTCCCTCACCTTCACCTGCTTTTAGGAACCCACACAGCAGCCTGATCTGCAGTTTGGAGTTCATTATAACTGAAATGCAGCCTGATACTGCTCTCCTAAGTTCAGAGCCAAAACTAAATTCAGCGTTCACTCTTTCAGATAGCAGGCAGGGAATATACGTGGTTCACTTCAGTTTGACTTTGGTGGAGTTACCTGGATTTACACTGATGTGCCTGAAAGCAGAAAAATAGTTTTCATGTGTAGTTTCACTTAAACGTGGATACAGAACTAGGAAAGCTAACAAGGTATAACAATCTGGAAGGGAGCAGAGAGAAGGAAGAAAGGTGAGAACTAAGCTGAAAAAGAGGAGCTGACCTCAGAGGAAAATTCCCCATGGTCCCATCTGCACACTGAATTTTAAAATATCTAGTAAGGAATTAAAAACAGCCACATTAACCATTTTAACCTCTGTGTGGGACCAGCATTCGTACAGCCACTGTGACCCCTAGGCTGATTGACCTCGGCAACATTTCAGGGGTTATTTTTATATGGCTGAAGTATCCTTGAATATTTTTGTTGCACATTTTCTATAGTGAATAAGTAGAAATTGGATTTTAAAAAGCATCCACCTTGAGGCATCTTTTCTTTCTACCAAACTTTACTTCCACAAAAAGAATTACATCACTGTGGACTCTCCTTTCATGTTTGAGATCCTCTGAGATTCCCACATACAATCATCCAAACAAGTACTGATATCAGACAGGGAGAGCAAAGCAGAGAGGGACTCAAGAGAGAAAAGATCTGATACTTAGTGCTCTATAAAATAGCAGAAAGGCAGCCATGAAAGCTGGATGCACAAATGTTAAGGAGGTCTAGAAGATGTTTCAGGAACAATGATATGTGAATGTAATCAAGCCTTTAGGGCCAGACTCTGCCATTGAGTGCTCTGAATGTCTGTCCCGTATGGGTATCTAAGGACATAATTTGGCCCTTAGTCTACACATGAAAACACATGAACTACACATTAAATCACATGAAACAGTGTCAGTTGGGATGCATAGGGTACATTGAATCGAGAACAGCTGCGGAGCTTGAGAAATTTGCTTCTCTACATCAGGAAAAAGACATGAGATTAACACAAATGACTCCTAGCCATAAGCAAACTGAGAAAAATGACCGTAAATTTAATCAAAATCCCAGCTAAAGCCAGTCATTAAAACCCCATTACGTCCCAGGACCTCCTGGTTCATTGGCTGTGCGGGTCACAGTGCTTGCACTTCGATGCCAAAAGACAGCAAGGAGGAAAACACCTCTGGTACAGGCAGTGTAGTGTTTCTGATGTCAGACAGCAGTAATCAGATATTTCTGTCCTCATTCAGTTTTTGTCATTAGTTTCTATGAGACCCTGTGGCATTTGCACAAGACAAGAGGAGTTAGAGGAAAGAAGCCAATATTTTAGCATGGAGGAAAAATATGAAGAAAATTGACTATGGGAGGAAATGAAGCTGGTTTAACACCATTTCAGAAATATATTAACAGCCCTGAGGCACACGTTACTTCTCCGTGTTTGGCCAGGTGGTAGATATATGCAGGGTCTTAGATAATGGAACGGTGTACTGTTTTTGCTCACATGCACACACACCCCTTCCTCTGTGTCTCTTAATGACAACAGTAACTATTATTTTGGCTCAATTAGAGCAGCCTAAAAGGGGCCTGATCAGAAAGTGCTGAGCACCCACACTCTGAAATCAAGACTCCTTGGTACTTTATATTGGGTACCCAAAAATGGGGATACCTAGTGCTTTGTAAAAAGTGAAGGTCACAATTTCAAAACACTGACCAAATTCCAGTTAATGTTGCCTCCCTACACTCCCCATGTGATATTAGGAGATTTCCTTCACTTCCTGGCCTAAGCTGTTGTGTAGTGTTGTTGGACGATGTGAGACAGCTGCTATGTTTTACCTCAGCACAGAGGTGGCTGCCCTTCAGTGATAGGTGAGGAGATTTTTACATTACTATTTATTAAAGATTTATTAAAGGCAAATAAATATGGTTCTCTCTATCCCTTGGAGCTAGGTAGTCTGTGAATCACTCTGAGATTCTTGCCCCAAACGACACCTTGTGTAGGGGGAAAATGGGCAAGCAAACTCTTCAGAGATTCCTTTATGGAATTTCCAGGAGATAATTTCCTAGGTCAGGGTAATGCTGTCCCTTCCCACTCCATGGAATGATGGGATCCATATAGGTTTGTCTTCACAGACACCCTGTGCCGTCACAATTTGGGTTTCCACCCATCTTTTTCTAGGAACCCCCAAGTCTTGCTGCAGCTGCCGGAATCAACCTCAGGGCTGAGAGCAAGGGCTGCACGGATGCAGCTGGGCATTTGCTAATTTTTTATTTTTAGAATTTGCTAATGGTGTAATTTGGACTTGAGTATCAATAGAAGGGATTAATGAACAGTAAAAGGAGTTGGTATGTTTACTATAATTTTCACTACTTGATCTTTTGATGGCTTAGTAGACTTTTTTTTATGGTGAGGAAGGAAGATGCTTAATAATTATTATTCCCTTTTTTTTTTTTTTGTATGAAGCTAGTGATAGGGATCAGGGCCCCATTGTGCCCGGTGATGTACAGGCAAGTAACAAAGACAATCCTTGTCACAGAGAGATTACAGTCTCAGTGTCAGGACACGACAGCTGGATGAGACAGACAAATGGGGAGGGATTGGGTGGATGAGGATGAGGTAACAATGAAACAGAGTTTAGAATAAAAAGCAGAAGTCTTATCTTGTCATTTGTCTAAGCAATGCCAGATAGGAGTGATTTGAAGGCATCTTGTTAGAGGGAAGTTTCATTGAGTGTTTGAAATAGAATAAAGCGGAAGCTATATGAATTTTGATGGGAGTTTTTCCTATGCATAAGGTGCAGTCTGGGAGAAAACATAGAGGTCGTTATGACTTTTTAAAGCCCAAAGGAAATTACTGTTTTTGTTTGAGGCCTGAAGCCTGTTGGGGCTTTCTCTTTCTCTCATTGAAGTCGGTGGGTGCAGAATCAGGCCTGCCTCCAGATTCAGCTGTCCTGTCTTTGAGGCCTGTACCGACTGTATTGTATTATGCTATGGGAGATTCCTCCACCATGCTGTCCTTATTGTACATCATTATCATCAATCAAAATGTGCTGAAGGGAAATGGAATTGCATTACACGTCTGTGTTTGGTGCAGAAACCTACTCGAATTGTTTAAATAGATTTAGTTAATACATTTTTTCTTTAAATTGTCCAGTATATGTTAAAATAACATCTTACGCATTATATTACAAGTAAAGCCACAGAATTAAACTCACTGCATAAGCAAAAAAAAAAAAGCAGCATATTCCAACTATTTAATGACTATAACTGGTAGGAGAATAATTTTCAGAAACCTAACACATATAAAACACATTAGGAAAGGCTTTTAAATGAATAATAGATGGACTTCCACATTATTAAGAGAATATATTTTCCTTGAATCGGGGCTGTGCGCTCAGTGGGTTCTCATTACATTCGGACAAACAGAGCTGGTGTAAGGGAGTGTAGCTCTACTGACTGCAACAGAGATACTTGTGCTCACGCCCCATCTGAATTTGGTGCATTATATCTCCATAAAGTTACCTGGAGTCTTACTTCTCAGCTCGGATCACATTTCTTCCTCAGCTAGTTATCCAAGCACCGTGGGATAGCCAAATAGATACACGACAGCCAAAAATGGTCAGATGCTTTAATATACCTTACAGGCTCTGCTGTCTTTAGACTGGCACTGACAACTAGTTTTGATGTTCATTTTTGTTTATATTCTTTAAGTGTTAGGGGTATGTTATACGCTTTACTGTGAATAGTATCCCAAATTTTGATCCTGAAACCAAGCTTGAGTAACTCAGCTGGACTCTGGGGAACTCCACAGGAGCACAGAGGGGAGAAATCCTCCTTCTGTAGCCCCAGAGCTGATTGTGAAGCTGTAACCTGTGTACTTGTTCTTTTGAAGCGCTGAGAAAAGTCCAGGACGTCTGTAGTACCAGATTCCCTGTGATCAGAGTCATTGTGCTTGACTGCATCAGATGCGGTGAGGGTATAAACCTTTTCACTGTCTTCTGACAACTCGCCCCAGCCCCACATGGCAAAATTGTTTTGGCTTTGTGGTGATGCAGCAAAATAGGGCCATCATGGATAGAAGTGTTTTCAATAATTTACCTTTTAAAAACTGCAGTAAAATAATGTTGGGTTTTTTTATTTTTATTTTAAATTTATTTTGCTGTAAAGATCTTCCTTTAGGATTGTGAGCTCAAACACAGGAGCACTATGCTAATTCTGAGGAGCTCAGCTTCTGTAGTAATAGGTGCTATGTAAAACCTAGATAGAAGAAAGTGTGTGAGATCCAGCAAGTAAAACTGATTGTAATTAACCAGCCTGATTTAATTGTCCAAGTTGAGTGAAATGCAACTCCTAACAAATAGGATTTAATGGAGAAATTAGATAAGAATTTCAAAATTCACTGTATAATCCAC
The DNA here is from genome assembly GCA_007922155.1 of Mesoclemmys tuberculata. Lineage (NCBI taxonomy): Eukaryota > Metazoa > Chordata > Testudines > Chelidae > Mesoclemmys > Mesoclemmys tuberculata. The sequence goes on from ML675643.1 coordinate 3,515,102, forward strand.
ATTGTTGTTAGTTACAAAGCCAAGGATTTTTAAAGCTAAGTTTTATGTGAACTCTGCCACTTTAAAATGCAAAAATTGTATGAATATGTTGCTAAAATGTTAATTTGTTACTTACTGTATATGTATACATGATTGTGTAATACTGTTAGCTGACTGAATTAACATGGTTATCTTCATTTGAGTGTTTAATGCTGCTGGTTGGTAATCATAACATTATTCTAAGTTTAATTATTAGAGTGCCTGGAGCTTTTAGTATGGGTGTTTTTTAATTTTGATTTAAAACATCCCTAATTGTAATATTTAGATTTAAAAACATTTAAGGCCCTCATTCTCAGCAGATATAAATCAGTATAGATATAAATCAATGATTTGAGTGAAGCTGGCTCACCATATTTAAACGATTTAGCAAAATGTATTTGTCCAAAATATGACAATATATTTCCTTGCAACACCAGCAAAAGTGCCCCACAAATGCTATGAGCTGCTGGAGCACTCTCACTGCAGCATGCCAGATTACTCAAAGACAAATAGCAAATGACAAGCCCCAGATACTCAGTAAATGGCTTTGTTACATATCTTGTGTAGACCTAAATTTTAAAGTATTTACAACTCTGTTGGAAACGTGGAAATTTGCAGAGGGGATCTTGGACAACCCTTCACAACAGACTGAATCCAGATCCTAAAATGTCTTCTGTTGCTGGGAAATTCCTCTCCTTAAACATATCAGGAGCTACACCAAAAATCTGGTTAAGGACAAAAATATACAACGTCAAACTCCAGAAAAGCATAAACTTGGCAGCTTGTGTAGAGGAAGCATAATGTAGTGGAAACAATAAAATCCAGGTGATACACCTTGTTTGCTATGGGCTCCAGCTCTCATTTTGCTCCAGGAGCTTTGACCCATGAAAAGTCAGAGGGAGTGACTAGCAATTACAATTGGCTGTATTCTGCTAAGTGCTGATTGTCAATTCATGGGTACACAAAATAAAAGTTTTCACATAGATATAAGAGAACCCACTTACGGAGTAAGAAGCCAATCATGTTCCCAGTAAAGTCAACAGAAAAACCCGTTGATACCAGTGGGAGCAAGATAGGGCCTACTTGTAAAAGAGAAATGACAGAGTGAGAAGAAGGGTAAAATACCCTAACTATAAAACCAGGAGGGATGAGGCTTCCTTGGAATTTAGGAGAGCAGAATTCTTCACAAGCTAGGCTCATCTCGGACCGTAGAAACTCAAGGCTTTGATTCACGGCCATCTGATAACTGTACTTTTGCTCTTTAACTTTGTATGGCTGGCACACTGGATCACCTCGCTATATCTGTAAATCTACAATATGCTTTTCAGACAATTCAGGTTTCCTAAATATGGCAACATTATTTCTCCAGGAACCCCTCTTGCTGTGCTGTTTTTCCTCTTTTTTGTGTGTGGGGTTGACTTTAATTTTTTTATGAATATAAAATAAACCTCTCCCTGCGTAAACACTTCCTTCAAACAAAATCAATGGCAGCACTTTTCTGAGCAAAAATAAACATAAACTCTGCTCACATCTTGATGCTGAAGTAATAATTATAGCCATAATAATTAGTGCTTTTTATCTTCAAAGCACTGTACAGACTTTAAACAATGAATCCTCCCAACTGCATTGTGAAATAAATGTCTTGATTTTAAAGATAGGAAACGGAGGCAGAAAGTTAAATGACTTGTTCACGATGTCAGGATGAGAGTCGGATTAGAGCCTAGACATTTCTGGCTCCCTGTGTTCATATCATTGGACTGCATCTCACTTTGCCTCTTACAGTCCAAAATCTAAAACACAATAGTCCAAAACCATTGAAGTCAGTGGAGTTTCACTAGGAATACATTTCTCCAGCCTTTTTCATGCGCTGAGGCACTGGGCCATTTAGCAAATAATCCTTTATCATTCAGGGGGATGAAACCCCTGAACCGACAGCTTTCTGCATATTGGCTCCATCTGTGCAGCTCACCTTGTGAGCAGGGACTGGTGGGGCAAACTTTTGCCCTGATAGACATACAATTTATTTTATATATTACAGATACATAAAGCCGTATTTTAACCTCAGCTGTGTATTGCCATGTATAATATTGTGGAAATCTTTCAAAGCTCTTATATTCAATGCCTGTCTACTAATTAGACTGTCTACTAATCAGTGCTTATCTGGCTCCTACAGGTGCAGATATGCAGTGTAAAGTGTAAGGACCTGGTGCTACAAACTCATGCTTATTTTCCTTTATTTACTTGAGGTTAGTGGGAATAAATAAGGTTTTACAACATTAGGGCCAGATTCTCTACTATATTTCTCTGGAGTAGGGAAGTAAAGGGGGCCTGATGTTATAATTCCATGCAAGTAATATACATGCAAGTAAATGCGATTTTTTTCTATAGTTATAGTGAATTTATGACAGTTACTGTTGATACTGCACACTTGGTGATCAGTGTGGATACCAGTGAGACACGTTACGCCCGATTTGCAGATCAGTAAGGTTTAATGTGCAAGGTTTTCTGTAAATATACTAGTTAGATACAAAGCCAGAAATTAACTACAATATGTCATACTCACTAAGCCTGGAGAGCTAAGCAATCACTCAGAAGGCTGTATGCAGGAATGGCTTTCTTCAGGGGCCCTGCCAAGGAGTCAGTGGATCCTCTGGTCCAACCGGCAGCACCTCCCGTGGAGTCAGGTGTTGGGAGCGCCCTCCTTTGTCTAAGTGATGACTTCTTATACCCTTCCGTAACCAGCCTTCACCTAATTATCTCTCTCATTATCATATGTTAATTACCTACATTGGGTTTCCACCCTTAACTACAGTCCTTTCTCACCATGATAATTGGGATTGTCAAAACAACATCTGGGGATAGGAGGGGTGGAGTAAAAATATGCCCCTTGGCAATGAAACAGTGTACCCCCAGACGTTCCAGGATAACTTGTTATTCCCATTACCATTATCTATGTGCAGCTGCAAGCATACAGTATCATATTTTGGCTTGTTATGTGCCGTGGTATGCAGAAACTGAGACATCTATAAGGTTATTCACTAGTCCTATTCATCTCTGCCAACTGGACGATGTCATGCTACAGGAGTCAGAATAGCCAAGCAAGCAACTAAAGCTATGCTAGGCCTGTAGGACAGTGGTCAGGCAACTCAAATTGTACTGAACCTCCAGCTGTCACAATTAGTAGAACATTAATTTCTGAATATCACTTATTTACATTAAATATACCTACTTATTTGCAGTAAATATACCTGTTCCTTGCAACAATAGTTGCATTGGCATGTGTGTCTGCTCATTCTATATCCAGGGTTTCTCACATACTAGAGAAGATTGCAGGAACAACTCAACAAATTGTCTCACTGGGTATCTCAAAAGTGAGAGAAATTTTTAAAAACGAATCTTAAAATTGTTTGCTTTTGGTATCAGTATTAATTGTTTGGGGAAAAGCTTTCTGGAAATGTATGAGTGGGGATAGAAAATAAAAGTACATTTGGAGCCCTTAGGGCTTTGGAGAAAACTCATCTGGACCCATTGGAACAGCACAGTCATGTAGGAGTGACACCCAATGTAGTGGCTCTATTAGGTCCCCAGTTCTTGGGCAGTGGCTGGAAGCACTATTGAGATGGATTATAGTTATTCCAGATGCAGTAATTAATCATACTGTGCAATAGCTGTTTGTTCTGCGGATTCCATCTTTGAGGATGTCTCAAGGAAAAGATTTACCTGTAGCAGAAGGGAGACAATAAAAGAGCTGTAATATTGTGTAAATATGAAATTCGAGTCTAACATATGGTGCAGTTACCAGTTTATTTAAAACAAAAGGTATTTATCCTGGTTATGTTATCAAATTAAAAAACCTGCCATGTCACTCTGCATAAATGAACTGTGTATAAACAACACGCACACGCAACATATTTCAATAAGCAATACATTAAGTGGATGTGAATGTAGGGAATAGGGTGAGAGGGTGATACCAGCAGAATAACTCAAACAAAGGCAAGTCAGAAGGCCAGACCAGTGGGCGGTAGCTGCTGATTGCATGATTTGAGAGAAGGAGAAAGGATTCCCCCCTTCTTCACTGTTGTTAGACAGATTTTCTTTATCTATTTAAGGTCAACATTCTCCTCTACAATCTAAAATGGGTTAAACAAATTGGCCAAAATGCAGCACATGGTTCAAATCTGGTGTCAGTTTTACCGTGTAGTTCACAGTCATGTAGGGCGCGACTCAACTCTGTCACCAGTTTTATACTAATATAACTCCACTGGCTTCAGCTGATTTACGGTGGTGTGATAGGAGAGGCAGACCCTTAATGGTTTATATTGAGGTGCAGCCCATCTGCTCCATTATATAAATCAGGGGTGGTCTTGGGGCTCCTTGCAAGTTATCCATATGGTCCTGTAATAAGATCTTTAGTTCAGATTGGAGAAGAAAATTTCTCCCTAAATTCAATTTCCTTAAAAACAGCAAACTCTGGCAGAAACAACTCTGGAAAACAAGTATCTGCTAAAACAGAGTGAGAGAGAAGAGAAAGAAAACTGGTTTCTCTGCCAAATAATGATGAAACAGCCAGAAGCAGAGGGTGCATTCACATTGCCCCTCCATCCATTGCCCCCTCTTCAAAAAAAAAAAAAAACCAAAAACCAGAAAATCCCCCAAAAGACAAAAAACAAATCCCAAATAAATCACAGTAGTCATTCTGAGAGCCCATATTAATTGATTTATGCTTGCAGGGCTCCCACTTCAGGGCTAAAAATAGCAGTGTAGACATTGTCTTGGGCTCGGCCTGGTTACCAAGACAGTCCCCCATCGCTGGGTCACAGAGCCCAGGCTCTAGCCTGAGCCTGAATGTTCTTGCACTGTTATATGAAGCCCCATAGCGTGAGTCTCACAAGCCTGAGTCAATTGACCTGGGCTCTGAGATTTGCTGCTGCAGGTTGTCTTTTGCACTGTAGATGAACCCAGAGAGTTTCTACAAATCAAACATTAATTTGAGTCATCCCAGGATTGTTCTTGCTTTCTATTCAAACTCATTTATTACAACTTTCATGTACTTGCCAGCACCACATTGGCTGTGGAAAGGAAAGGAGTCCGGACGAGGTGAGAGACTTGTCATTCCCTCACCCTGACATCTCTCCGTGTCACCTAGATTTAAAGAATGTAAAGTGCCACTTGTGTTCATTAGCACTGATCTGTATCAGGCTGTGCACTGCGTTGCATGCTGCAGATGGATGATATGCTCAAGAATATCTAATAACACCCCAGCCTGAGTTTTTATGAGAGGTCAGGAAGACAGGAATGTGCCTGTCCACTCAACCCTGGCCAGTTTATATTTAGCTGTTTGGCAGGGTTTGGTGAATGCATTGTAACGATTTGCAAAAGCAATATGGCAACTAAGCAGATGCTGAATGTGTCTTAGGATACCAGAGCCACAGAACTGTAGGTGTCTCACACCACATCACATATGATACAGGGAGGGAACTGAAGCTTCCAAAATAAATTAGGGTGGGAATATTAGAAAACTGTCAGATCTGTAAGCAAGAGGGAAAGCTTGTCCACATGTGTGGTGATCATACAGATGTTTATTGGTTCACCAGCAAACTGTATGGCCAGGAACACAGGGAAATGTAATCATGTTATTAGTAAGATATGTATCTGAGTTTCTTAATACTGGATGATGCTCAGGGTTGTCTTGTCTTATTGGATGGCTATGCTATTTATAACATTCGAAGAGCTAAGTACGTTCCCCATAATGGAGGATGGATAGTTGTGCATGTTAAAAGCTAATTTCCAACAAACAGGTTAAAATTCTTCCCTACATGGCAATACACCCTTTACCAGCTGGTTGTTTCCCTCTTAAAATCCATGCATCATGCCTTCTGGGATGGGGCAGCCACTCCCATTTCTGAGATTTGCTGCGTTTTGTCCAGCATGAGGGACCCCTAATCTTGGTTGGTACTTCTGGAATGCAAATAAATAATCCATATTGCGGCTTGGTAGGCATGTGCCTGTCTGTGTAGGATCTAAGGGTTAAATTCATTGTCTGATGCTCCAGGGGATGCAGCTGCTCAGGATTTGAGGTTTCACTCCAGGAAAGAGCAGCTTTTATAACCAGCAGGGTCACCCCATGAACCCCTCCTGGAGACTGTCATGGAGACATTTTGGTTGGCCTGACTTTGTTTCCTCCTCCTCTGGCCCAGATTGTTTTGGAACTAGTTACAGGCACCTAAGTGGAGAAGAGGTTGTGGGCAGTTTTGTGCCATTGCATCACAACCCCTCTTTATGCCTTGTGGTGGACTTTCTCCCTTTGGGGACTTGGCGCCTGGGTTCCCCAGTGGAATCCCTGGCGTGAATTGAGACCTATGACTGTTTATACAAGGCAGGTCTAGAAACAGAACCAGTTGGTATTCTTAATACCACCCTGCTGTAATACGTTCCTTTTTGGCCTTAAAATTGATTAACTTATTGTACCAAGAGAAAAGGAGGGAGGGCAGTTTTGTTTCGTTTTTCTTTTCACTCTTCTTGCTATAAAAATGTTTATTATTTAATAAAAGATATATGTATAATATAGGCTGTGGAATTCCATCGGATAGTATCATAAAGGGAAAATATTATAAGCTAAGACTTTATGCTGACAGCCAACCACAGCATGCATAACACTTACTGTAGCATAGAAAATAATACAGGAAAACTGCACAATAAAAAATTACAAGAAAAATAATACATAGAATATAGAACATTATGGACATGAAAGAAGAAGAAGGAAAACCATCATAAACATCCACTGTTACGAATTATTTTATAGAAAGTAGAAGACCATATTAATTTTTTTGAAGATGGTAATATTATGTTATAGGCTGCAGCTTTTCCTTATTTGTAAGTGAAATGAACCATATTTAAATCATCCATTTTTGTTAAGTATAGAAAAATCCCTTCAATTATGACTAATTTGAAAATTAATTTTCTAAGATTCTTTGTTTTTAAGGTAATGGTTAATCTCTAGGGGCAGAACTGCAGACTTAAATAAGATTAATTGGGGATACAGGTCCACCTTCAGTTTTTCCATTACTTTGCCATTTAAAAACTTTTTAATACTGCTGATCTTGCTTCAAAAAGCAACTCTCTTCCTTGTCCATGGTCATTATTGATGGTTTAAATGTGTTCCTGGGAAGACAGGACAGAAAGATGGTTTGAAAATGAAGCAGCTGGTCTCATGTCAGCTTTCAGTAAAGCTTTACCCACCATCTGGGTTTCTTTTCATTTCACTTTTCAATCAGAACAGCTACAATACTATAGGCCAGATTCTGCTGTCAGTTTATATCAACAGAAACGCAGAGTTACACCATTGAAGCCAGTGGAGCTACTCCAGACGTACACCAGTGTAAATGAGGTCAGAATTTTGTCCTGACTGAATTTGATTGGCTTGGTCACGTGATAGAAAATAATTTTTGGCAGGAGCCTCCAAGCAAGTAGTGGTTCATTACCCAATTTTTCAGTGCTTCCAAGTCGGTTGTCTGGTCTCCTTTTGGCTCAGACAGGATCTCATGGCACACATTTTGTTTTGAGAGATGAGGCCCATGTGTACTGTAAAGCAGGCTGAGTTAAGATGCAGTTGATACAAGAGAGTGAAAAAGACTTACTGTTTTCAGCACAAATATAATGAAACCTGCTTATAAAGAGTATGTCTACACTGCAGTTAAACACCCATGGCTGGCCTGTGCCAGCTGACTCAGGCTTCTGTGGCTTAATTGCGGGGCTCTTTGATTGCATTGTAGAAGTACAGGCTTGGGCTGGAGCCCAGGCTCTAGGACCCCATGAGGTGGGAGAGTCCTGGAGCTTGGATTGCACCTGAGTTGGAACGTCTATACCGTAGTTAAATAGCCCCATGAGGCCGAGGTAGCTGGCATGGGTGTCTAATTGCAGTGTAGATATACCCAAAGTCACCCCTTTCCAGAGTAATTAGGCATTGTGCAAGACATTAAGCAGGATCTACACATGGAAAGGGAATAAATTTAATCCCCCAACATACCAGCAGAGCACCGCTCTACGGCATGGGTTGCTACTCTGTACTCTTTCAGTTGGTTTTTTATTCCCTTGATCGGTGGAGTCACAGAACTGTGGTGCTGCCCTTGGATTCCCCCCTCCAATCCACCGTGCATCAGCCTGTTAGGAATTGGGATGGGAGGTCTGAGCGCCTGCCACCCCACTGTGGTCACTTCTCTCTGCACAGCTTCATTGCAGGGCTTGATTGTGCAGAGGGCCTTTCACTGCTCTTCTAATTCATAGGTGGGCTTTAGCTATGTGATTCTTCTAGACTGAAATTCACACATTGCTAAGCAAAGTTTGGCTTAGGGCCAAATTCCCTTACAGAAAAAATGATTTCATTATAAGAAGGCTCTATTATAATTCAGTTCATCTGCAGATCTGGATGCTGTAAACACTTGAGAAAGTCACTCTTTGTCCTCTTCTGCACGTAGGGACAATCAGTTTGTTCTCCTTTTAACCGTTAACTCTGTACCAGTTCTGAGTAACTTACAATTTGCCTGCCAGGCCCAGTGTGCAAATTGCACTGTATAATGAAACCTAACTGGTAGAAGCAAAGTGAAATGCTCATTATGAACTGTGTGCACATCTGATGCAAACAGAGGCAATTAGAGGTGGAATTTGATAGAGGAAGATGTGTAAAGTGAAGCTGTTTTTCTGCAAGGAAACAAACAGGTACACTTCTATTCATTGCTCAATTATAACAATCTTTTTGCTCTACAAACTATTGGCAAGTTTGTTTCCTGGGTCCTCTCTCTCTTCACAGAGACAGAAAGATCAAGGTTGATGTTGGGTGCAAATAGTATATAAGCCCTGGAAACCCTCCCCTCTTTGAATAATTCCCTTATTAGACCATCATGATAGATGACACAAGCTGGGACTGGGATGGCTAAATCATTAAATTACCCACTTCTGCTGTGCATATGGGATTCATCTGTCCATCATATGTAAAATAGCTGTTGGTTTCTTCTGAAGAGGCCTAGGATTTTTAAGCATATGGGCAGAACTTGCATCGTACCCTTACCTAGAAAATATCTGGGTCAAGGAGGAAGTGTCTCTTCTGGACAAGTTGATATCCCAGTCACCATCGTGTGCATTCCTGGCCTTTGTTCATTCAGTCTCGTAAATTGAGTGCTGGTGAAACAAGTGAGCGTGGCAGCTTTGTAGAGTGAAATTCCCCATTTATCCATGAAACAGGTATTGTAGAGCCAGCCTCTCTGCAAGCTTCCCCACAGGGCCCTTCCAGTGTGCCTCAACTATGATCAGTGTTGAGAGGGTAAATCAGGGATGAAAGAGGCATTTAGGAGCGAGAGGCTAGTTCAGTGTTCATGCCCAGTCTATTTTTGTCATCTACTGACTCTACTAACAGTTATGTCCGTTATTTCCACTTTTGATGGCTTTGTGTTTTTGGACACCTGTCCACTAAGAACAGGACTGTGACTACAGACTCGTTTTACAATAAGCCACTGCACAAGTGTCAGTTGATATTTATTTTTGGTCAGGACCTGATCTTGAGTGGATTTGAACTGGTGACCTAGAGATGGAAGACTTGAAATCTGTTCACATTCTCTTAGATTTTTTTTTCTTTTTGGTCGTTTTCTGTGACAACCAGGGTGATGCAGTGAGCTGAAATCAAAGTTCTCTGCTCCTACTTCTCTCACAAACACACATCTTTTTTGTTCCCCGCCCCTTTGAAGAAAGTGTTTGAAAAAAACATGTACAGAAAGAAAATTAAAATGTCTCCTACTGATTAATGATGTTGGGACTAAACTTCCCAACTCCTAGTACAACAGGATAAAACCATTAGTACAAAATTATTTCTAACCCTGCCAGAGCTCCAAAGTAATTTGCGGCCCATTGACTTCTGCTGGCTTTACATGGGAAGTTTTTTCTTTCTTTTGCTCTGCTGTTTCTGTGAATTAAGGGGAGATTAAGTAAACCACATCACTCTGCTTCTCAGCATATCTCAGCCTTGTAGTAATTACAAATTGGGGTTCTTGGAGATCCTTTTATATTCTCTTCCCCACCTCTTTTCCCTCCCCTTTCAGACTGATAGTTTTTAATTGACTTCTGAGTCCGGCCTTTCCTTCTCAGTTTGCAAAAAGCCTCTTGTACGTTTATGCATCAGTTACAGTTTGGTGCTGAATTTGGTCATATGTACACAACCGAGCCATCAGGCTTTGCAGTCTCAGCCACCAGCATTTGTGGGTCATACACTGGGCTGACCCTGCTTTGGCAGATGCTGTACTGTTAGAGGCACTGACCTACAAATGAGATATTAAACTGAGATGAGTTCTGGAACTTGTACATTTCCATTTTGCTGCCAGCTCAGTGCAAAGATGAAACTGAATAAAAATCAGTGGCCACTGGCAGAGTTTGGACATCTTGGTGCCTCTGAGGGTTGTTCAGTCCCTTGAATTCATGCATTCTGAATGCACACAGCATCATTAAAGTCTATCCACGGGTTAGTGCTGCGGTACAAATGTTTCTTTGCAAACTGCAGCAAAGATAGGCAGGGTTAGATACTGACAACCAGCTGATGGGGATTTTAGAGTGATCACTAAATTAGTCTCTTGAATTTATCCGATCAAAATATTTCAAATTCTACTTTAGTTCCTCTTTTTGAACAAACCAAAACAAAAACAACTGCAGCATTCACACCAACAGATGTTGGTGGTTCATATAAAGTAGACCCTGCATTTGAGCCACCACTGGTTTTGTAACACCAAAGCCTGCCTGATCAGCCCTGGAAAGCCCAAATACAACCTACTCAGTGTATTTCCAGCTGGGAGTGAGTGTGTATGTGTGGGGGGATTTGGCAGAAAGAAGTGGGTACCTTTGCTGTCCCCCCCTGTACCCACCTCCTGAATGGTAATGTTATTACCTCTCATGGGCTCCCCACCCCTTTTTCCCATTTAGTGGCTTCTTCATAGCCCCATTTCTTCTGAATAAGAGAGAATTACTACCTTCTGGTGAGGTAGGATTTAGAGATTGGCCACCATGGACAGACTACAGTGGAACCTCAGAGTTACAAACATCTCGGAAATATAGGTTGTTCGTAACTCTGAAATGTTTGTAAATCTGAACAAAACGTTATGATGGTTCTTTCAGAAATGTACAGCTGACTATTAACTTAATACAGCTTTGAAACACTACTATTCAGAGGAAAAATGCAGCTTTCCCTTTATTTTTGTAGTAGTTTGTTTTACACAGTACTGTACTGTATTTGCTTTCTTCCCACCGCCACCACCATCGGGGCATGGCTCTTGATTGCGTACTTTTGGGTCCAAATTAGGTTTGCGGTTGACTGGTCAGTTTGTAACTCTGGTGTTCATAATGCTGAGGTTCTACTGTAAGTCTCCTCTCCACTGACCTCAGCTGCAGACGGACTCCCAAGGTGACGCTCAGAGCTGGATTGAGACTGCTGTACGAGCTGGCCAACTCTTCCTGATCCATAGCAGGAGTGACAGTAGCTATGGAGTTCTGGGAAGCAGACACTGCTTCTTTAGGTAGTCAGCTGACTGCCTGTGGAAGTGGATTGAAATCCCTTTAAAAACTGATTTTTCAGTCTCTGAAGTTGGGAGCTTCTGGAACTAATATTGAGGTAGATATACATATATAGCATCAAAGGGTTTCTGTTGGCTAAATGTATCAGACCTTTGCAGTCCTGTCTGTTTGATTTACATACCTCCGAATCCTCGGGCTAGTTGGCCGTGTGTGTTATGTGCTGAACACATGCGTTTTTATGAATGTACAATGGTTGTTTACACCCACGTATATGAGGACAGTGGCTAGTTTTACTGAATATGAAATAAACTCCTCTGAGTTTTAACCCACCGCTCCCAGTGGGGAGAGATGAGGCCAAACTCCAGGAGCAGGTATCTCCTTTTCTTCCATGGAATGACCTACATATAATCCATGGAATGATCTACATATATTGTAAATGCACAGTGAGCCGTACCATACATATCATGGTATCTTCACTGAGACGCGTGGTTGCAATCAGGTTGTTAGATGGTCACTTAACCTGGCTAAGATGTTAAATAAATGCTATGCTGTGTTGCAATAGCCTGGCAGACCTCATCGAAAGGAGAGGTGAAAGCACATTATCATCCTTGCCTAGGGCCCTGATGTTGGCTCCTTACAAAGATTCAGCTGTTTGTGCTTGATGCTCTTTTAATCCATGAAGCCCTTTGAAACCAAACATTTGATGATATAACTAAAGAATTACTGTGCTTCCATTTCTTTGTGTACTTAAAACTGGATAAAAATATATTTACACATCTCAAGAAAAAAAATGCAAATGTTCTGTCTTAATATTAATGAAAATAGGAAATAAATGGAGCAATCTTATTCCTCCTGTTGGATACTTTTGTCCTCCTTTAGAATTACATAACATCACCTTTCCCAAGTGTCACCTTTCCAAGTTCTCCCGCTGTTCTCAACTGGTTCCAGTGACTAAAGAAGGTGAAGGGGAATCAGGGTTCTTGGTTTCTGTTATCAGCTCTGCCACTGATTTGCTGTGTGACCTTCGGCAAAGAGCATATATATATTCAGATATACTGAGGTACCACAGCTGTGACTGAAGCTACGAGGAGCTGCGGGCGAAGAAGTCCAGATTGTCTCAACTTGGATGTTTAGAATTGAAGGCACCAAAAATCAGAAGCCACTCCTGAAAATGTGAATCTTAATCTGTGTGTGTACTGTTTCTCTGTCAGTTCAAAAGGCATGTATCTGACCGTGTGTTCTGAGGCTGAATGCTGGTAAGGCGTGAGGTTCAAGTGAAAGTATTATTATTGGACTTGAATTCAAGGCAAGATGGTATTTCTCCACTCTCAAGTTTTGATTTTTATCTCTAAGCCCTAATATCTCTTCAGATTCCTACTAATGATGCCTAGATCCCTAGGGTTATGTTTGCTGAAGCTATTTGATGAGTTGCTTTGTTTTTCAGTCCAGTAACATAATTGCTGCTCTACTTTGTTCAGCAACCCTTTTGCAGGACATTCCATGCATTCAGAGCATTTATTTAATACCCTGGATGACTACCTAAGCCTGAGTTGTAAGATTGCTTCGCTCACTGACACTAAAGGCAAAGGAAAATGTATGTTCTTGCTTTCTCTTTGGCAGGAGGCAGAAATAACACTCAAAATGTAGCTTGGATCCTTTTTATTTCCAAATATCCCACAACATACAGGGCTGGCCGGCTTTCTTGTGTGCAGAGCTTTTGCCTCAACATCAGGACTTGTTTGCTGTTGATATCCAGGACAAGGAGAAGAAAAAGATAGTGATGTTTCCTAGGGAGTGAAAAGTCCGGACTTGGCAGTCATGAATTACAAAGCTGGTTTTTTTGTGTGTATATATGTGTGTGCCTCCTCCTCTTCTTGCTCTGTTTTGTTGCCATTGCCAGTAACATTTTTCCTGACTATGGTACCATTGACTTCTGTGATAGTTTAATAGTAGCTGTTGTTAACTCAGTTGTCATTTAAATTGTTGTCATTTAAATTTGCATGCAGAGTTAGTAAGCATTGGAGTTTACTGTGGCACCCCAAAGGTAATTTGTATTCTAATGGCTGGAGTTGTCTTGGTAACTCTTAGGTGACTGGAAACCATTTGTAGAGGGGAAGTTTTGTTCCAGTAGTGTTCACTAATCCTCATGCTGATTGTAACAGGCTGTACAAAGTTTGGTAGCTACGGAATCTTTTAACTTGACTTCGAAGCCTGTGATCTTAGTGTGGTCTTGATCATTCTGCTTTACTGTCCTTACACTGGGTGTTAAACACATACCACACTAATCCAAGCTATTTTAGAGGATTTCGGTGTTATTAAGATCCAGTGCCACTGTTATCTAATAGATTGAGTTGAGACAGAAGAGTCAGATACCAGATACTTGACTTTTTATTCCCAAGTAAATGAAAAGGATTTTGGAGCTTTTAACAGTTTCTTTCATCATGTTTAGTTAATTTTAAAGGTGTAAAATACTGCTGTTCTGCTAATTCCGTTACCTGCAAGTAAAAAGTTGGATCTATGACCTGTTACCTTCTGTTTGTTTGTTTATTTCAATATCCAGGTACTGTCCATACAGTAACTTATAAAATACATGCAACATTTTTCATTTTTCAGCCACAAAAAAATCCCAACCCACCCTGAAACAAAGTTCGCTGTCTTCTGTCCTCTTAATAACCACTAAATGCCTCCTCACTTCCAGCACCACAGACAATCCTTCACCCTGCAAATCCACTCATGCCCCAATTAACCTAGCCTCTTCGGAAAAGCTTGTAGGGATATATAAGTACGTCTGTCCACCTGTTCCTTAAGCTTTGACAACAGGTGCAGCTATTTCAGGGGTTCTCAAAGTAGGGGTCATGAGGTTATTATGGAGGAGGTCACAAGCTGTCAGCCCCCATGCGTGCCAGAGCTCTGGGTGTCAGCCTGAGCCCTTCAGAGCTGGGTGGCCAGAGAGCAGCAGTTGCTGTCTGGTGGTCAGCTCTGAAGGCAGTTCCACCGCCAGCAGCAGCACAGATGTAAGGACGGTATGACATGAGGGGAGGTCGTCAGTTTTTTTTCATGACCTGAAATATTTTTAAAGGGGGTCCCAGTGAAAAAAATGTGAGAAACCCTGAGCCACGTGATTCTTTCTAAAGACTAATGGTCAAATGAGTACTTGGGGTGGTCTTTAAAAGGCTGGCCTTCTCCTGAAATTGATTTTAGGTTTGCTGATGCTACTTTTGACTCCTACAAATATTAATGCCCAGGGGGTGAGAGGTCATTGCATTACAATGTTAGCAACTCATTACTGCCAGTGTATATAGTAGCAGGCTCAAAGGATGGATGAAAAATAGCAGCTTTAAATGATGTTTTGATTGTTTGTTTGTTAAAATACAGTCTGCAAAATGGGAGGAGTTCAAAGGAAAATTCTTAAGCACGTGATTCAGTAATTTCTCTCAGATACGATTTTGTTATTCCCTTTAAACTGCATATTTATCAAACTTTTACACCTTTTAAAGTGTTTATTTTGGCATCTTTCATTTAAAGTGCTGTTTGCTGTTACTGACTTCATCACTTCTGTAGTTCAGCTGCTGGTGCTGGCATAGATTTTAAGAGGGTTGGTTTTTTGTTTTATACGGGATCAGCACTTGAGTGGCAGTCACTGGAACTTAGACCATGACTGACTAGAACCTTTCAATCTAAAGAATGAACTAGATGATTTCCAGTGCAACCTGCATCCAGTAAATCTGGTAAATTTCTGTAGAAGCAAAATTTGTTTTTCCTTTGCCTCTCTCTGTTGTGAACTTGCCCCCAATGATGCGATTGTGACAATCTTCTGTGGCAGAGGCACGGGAACGCTAAACCATTTTGAAGTATGATACAGACAAAATAGAAGGGCAAAAAGGTAGTTTATGGCAAGAGCCCATCTCTCTCTCGCTCGCACGCATGCACCCACGCTTCTGTGTGTGAAAGTTTAGGAAACTCTTACAAAATGAGTTAAAAATCTCAATCTGCTATTAGACCCATGTGTTCTTTCTGAGAGAATTGCTCTCTTTTTGGCTTGAAGTAAACAGGATGACTTTCATCTTAGCAGGAGTGTACTCTGCATAGAAGTTATTACCAACACAACAACTCTTTGTTAGCTTCTTTGCTTTGCTCATGCAGAAAGCCAGAAACCTAATGAGCATTTCAAAGAGAGCTTTGGGGTCAAGTTTTTAACTGGAGTTTTTTCGATTAGAGATAAGGGCTGAACTGAACCTCAACATCTGAAACTTGTGAGGGTGGGAGATGTTTTAAATTTTGTGGTCCCATCTCTAGTATCAAGTTGCACATTATAAGATAGTTTATGAGTCAGTTTAGTTCTTCAGTAGAGCAGGTGCTGGTACGTCATCACCGATGAGGACAAGCATCAAATGGCCAACATTGGGAAGGGGAGGTGTCGCCTAATAAAACAGTCATCCCATGACCATTTTCATGGGCACTGATGTTCTACAGCCCCTTATGAAAACAGCTGTGGCAATAGACTTCACATGGAGAACTGTAGTTTTCTATTAAAGATAGCGATGCAGCTGGTCTTATGGCGAGGATAGCTGTTAGTGTGTGTTATAACTACCAATAGTGCACTGACGTACTTATTATTGATCATGTTACTCATGTGGTGGTGGCATTTGAAAGAGAGAGTGGAGGGGTTCAGATCCTTAGGTGGTATAAATGGGAGTAGTTTCACTGACTTCAGTGGAACTCTGCCAATTTATATCAGCTGAGAATCTGATCTAAAGAAGGCAAGGCATCTGCTTCTGAGGGGGTTTATTGGATGATATTCATGGCGCATTATTTTCTGTAGCATGCAATAAATACTTACTCTATGCTTTCCTTTTGTGATTGAACTGGAGAGAAAATGTGCATATAAGAACATAAAAGCAGCCATGTTGGATGAGGCCATGGTCCGTCTTGGCCATTATCCTGTCTCTGACAGTGGCCCATACCAGAGCTTCAGGGAAGTGGACAGAACAGGGTATTTGTAGAGTTATCCACCCAGTCTTCCGCTCCTAGCTTCTGGTAGTCAGGGGTTTATGATTGCCCCAAGGATAGGGTTGCAGAATTTATCCAGTTTGTTTTTGAGCCCAGTTATACTTTTGGCCATCACAACATCCCATGGCAATCACATTGTGCTACCCTAAAAAGGAAAACACACCTTAGGTTTTGGAAGTGGCTCATAATTATAAGGATTCCATGGCTAGAGGAGACTTTCTTTTATGGAAACTGCATTTACTGATGAAGAAAAGATTTCGGACAGGGATAGGGTTACTGTACATCCAGGTTTTCCTGGACAAAGCCTCTTTTTTTGAGCCTCCATTTTCTGTCCAGGGTGGATTTTAAAAATAACAGGCAATGTCGGGAGTTTTTGCATATCAGACAAGCTGCAGCTCAGAAAGACCTCTGATTGGTCTGCATCCCGATTGGTCCCCCCCCTCTGCGTCTGCAGCTGATTGGTCCATTGCTCTGAAAGCCACAGCTGCTGGAGCCCATCCATCCAGGCCTTGGCTCTCATCCCTGGGGATGGGGTCCCACAGGGAGACACTGACTGATGGCTGTTGCTGCGTCCTGGGCTTGTGCCAGCCTCCCTGCCACCAAGACAGGGAGCTGCACTGCCTCAGCTCTGAGTATCCCTGTAGCAGGTACCCCCTCCAGTGCCCCCAACTGTACACCCCCTTCAGTTTCCACTGCTCCTCCCACCCTCCAGTTATCCCCTCCTTCGGCAGTGCCCTCTTTTTGGGAACCTGAAATATGGCAATCCTAGGATAGTCAGTGACCCCTTGACAAGGAAAGCAAGAAACAGTGCAAAGAAAAACAACAATTGTAGCCATTGGGAGGCCATTGTACATATTGGTGTTGGGTTTATTGTATTCTATCTTCAATACATTTTCATGTGGCACAACTTAAGGGGTAAGAAGTGCAAGGTTCTGAAAAAACTTCATTCTCCTTGCCTCTTCCACCATCCTTATTTCCCCTCCCCATAAATCCCAGCAGAGAAACTATTTAAATCCTGGGCAACTTTGGGAATAAGTTCAAAGACGCAGCAGACTTTGTTATGCTTGTCAGTCATATCTTCTAATCTATGTTTTAAAACACTTTCTTTCTACAGTCAAGGGAATTGCTGATGAGTGGGAGTGCTTAATAATGGAGTAAAGTTTTTTTTTTTCCCTCTGAACTTAAGGAAGATCTTTTTACAGTTGATGCTGCCTTAGGAGTGGTAGGGGGACAATTCTTTTTCAATATATTGAACAAATTATTCCTCCTTTTGATTTTTCTTTTGGCTTCTGAGCATCCCATGGTTGGATGACCTTTTGCCATGAACGATCGATACGTGTTGTTCTGTCACACTTAGCTCCAAAGGGGGGTTGACTTATCTAAGCTGGGGTAACAGAGAAAAGTGTATTCAGCAACATGGACCTAAATAAAAAAGAGGGCTATTTGTGTTGGAAGGCAGCAGGCAAATTACTTTCTCTTGTCTTGGGTTTTCTGCATTACCCCCTCACGATTCCTCCACGTCCTGCAGTAGAAACACCATTTCTTTGTTGCTTCCTGTTCATTTCCATGGCAGCAGATTATATCGTTACATGCACAGGTTGATTATATAATGGTATCGTGTGAACAAGCTGTGGGGAAGTAAAATACAGAATTTCCAGCATTGGGGTGAAAGAACAAGAAGGTTGAGTGTAGCTAGGGTCAACTTTATGTAATTGCATAAATTCCATAAACTGCATCCCCATGGTTTCAGCCCTGGAGAAGCTGTAAATAATGCATTTTAATTAATGGGTTGCTGGGAGCTGTAATGAAAATCAGATTGGATCAGGTACTGCAAAACTCAGCAATTTCAGTAATTGGCATTATATGTGGTTTGATTCACTGCTTGTTGCTCCCTTACCCTAACTGTATAAGTAAAAGGACGAAGCCCTGTCACCATACCCCCACAAGCAGCCCCATTGAAATCAACAGGGCTACTCAGGTGGAGTAAAACAAGCTGAATTTATTTGACAATCAACTTCTACAGTCCAAAGGATGCTATTATATAAAGGCTAGAGAGATCTTAGGGAATGGTGTTATCTCAAAGAATCCTGAAGTCCTTGTTTATTATTTTGTTTGTGGTTTTACATTTTCTTTGGGTCTCCTGCTGTTTGTAGTGGACATGAATTCTTTGCTTCCTGACTTACTCTGTCTTGTGGTACTGTTGAACTGCTGTGTGCTGCATGCTGGAAGCCTTTTACTGCGGGGGGAAGTGGTTCCTTTAGGTAAATTTGTAAAGTATTTGGGATGAAACATGCTATTGGTATTATTAGCAATAATAGTAATGTCATATTAGCAATCGTACCATTTAATAACGACCATAGTTTTATAGCTCAGAAATAAATGGATTATAGTAGTCAGGGGTATTTTAGAGATAAACTACAGTCTGTATTGATTTCTACTGCTGCTTCCTTTCAGTTTGATACCAGTGTACAGGAATTCTGGAGCAGATAAAGTGTATCCAGTAACCATTTTGACACTGGTTCCAGAACCTGCTTCTACAAGTTCAGTTAGTCATGAAAGTTATGCCATACCATGTGGTTTCTTCGGTTTGTCCCATGCATTTCAAAATGCAAAGTCTTTTGTGTTTTCTGTGGCCCTTCAAACCACTTTGCATGAGATTGCATTATAAAGACCAATATGACACTGTAGATTCTCCAAAGAGTCAGTGAAATACGATAGATACTGCTGTCTTTTTTTGCTTTGATGATTATAGAGCTAAAGGTAAGTGAACTTGTTGGTATTTGTTCCTAATTTTTTTTAAAAAGTCTAAAACATTATTGCATGTATTGTGATTCCTATATTGTGCCTAATCATTCCATAGCTGTAGTATGTTAGCAATTAATATTTCTGCGTCTAAAATATTTGAACAGGTGATCAGTAGAGGTGTAGCTACATATGGCTAAAGAAACTGCTCAACTTTTAGACTGATCACGTTATTTAACATAATATAAACACATGAAAGCCCATCAAACCAGTGATTCTAGGTGGAGTACTAATAGACATTTGCTTGGCATAATTCCACTGTGACAGATTTGGATCAAGGGATGAACCTGCTGTTCAGTCTGCAACGGATACTGGCTTCTGAGAGTTTTAAAAAATATTTGTGCCAGCTTCCCAGTGCCCAGGTCCAACAGAACTCGGTCAAATGATTCCTTGTGAATGGATTGACCAAAGTCTCAGGTACTAGTTTGTGTCTTGTCCTTTGCGGACCAGTTGAGGCAGAGCTGGAGACCAAGTAAGACTTTTATGTCATCTTTTAGGTGTTGCCTATTCTGTGCTATTAGGATTACTCATCACTGTGGTATCTGAGTGCCTGCCAGTAAAGTATTAGAGGTTCTGTAGCCTACAGTGTGCTGCGGTAGGTCAGACTAGGCAATAATGATGGTTCCTTCTGACCTAAAGTCCATGAGTCTATGAGATGATGTAACTAGCACTTATTATGTGTAGCTCTTTCCTTCTTTAGCATATTGGTTATTGCTTTTCATTTTCCATTTCTGATTTGTCACTTTTTGACATCTGAGGAAGGTACAGAGTGCAGGATGATGAATGTAAAGAAGTCCAACAAAACAAATTTTACTCCCAAAAGAGCTATAATTTGGCCAAAACCAAAGAGAAACCTCTTTGGAAAATCTTAAATGATTTCTCAGTTTCTTCCCTAGTTAGAGACACCTTATCATGCTTCTGAGAGGCCTGACAGGCATTGTGAATTTTGAGTGCAGTACTTTCTTTCATCATGGCCGCTGCATCTAGGTTGTTAATTTTAATTCTACAATACTTTTTGGTTTTTTTAAATTTATACTTTATTGATTGGAGGGAGGAAGGTACAAACGATATGATTAACTTTAATCAACTGGATCTTATTTTAAAGTCTTGTACAATGTAGTCAAAATTCTAATAAAGAAAAAACATCCAGCACAACTCAGCAGTAATAAGTGCTTTGTTATTTCCCCTGCTCTTCAGCTGCAAAGCAGAGTCATCAGTGCATAGTACTATGCATCTCACTTTTGGTTCAAGAGCCTAGACCAGCATCATATTTCCCAGCTGACCACTAGCTGGGAATTTGCTCTCAAAACCCAATAATACTTTCTCAGTTACTCCAGACTGCAGATCCGTCCCCATAACCAGTAAGGAGGCTTGTGACTCACTTGAAACTGTCTACGTTTCATTGAAGCTCTGCTCTGGTTTGTTTTGAAAGAAACCAGGGCCAACGCTGAGGTTTGTAACAAAACTTAAAATGGGGTGAAACTGGTGTGACTTGGAGTCTTGTATGGAAACGTTCACACAGCTCAAGTGACAGTCAGCTGAAAATTGGTATTAGGTAGAAGTTGATAATCTAGAGATTAATGCAGTGTTTTTAGAAAAACATCTTGAATAGCACTGGGAAAAGGAAGGTTACAATGAGCCCATAAGCTCAAGATGATTTGAAAGTCTTAGGAAGGTTAGACGCCAGATCAGAACTTGTCTGATGGGTCATCTTCGGGACCTCACTAGGAATTAAAAGGTTTCACTATTAGATGACCACTTGTTATTAAAATGTTCACTAGTGCATAGGGGGATTGTAGGTCTGTGCACACAAGGACATGGATTCTGGCACTAGTGCATGTGGGTTTGTTTGTTTGGCATAGAAGTTCAGGTATAACAGGATAAGAAGGGTGTATTTTGTTGTAGGTTGAGTTACTACCTTTAATTTTATGTCATGTGTGATTTAAACTCATGCAGTGAAAAGTTGTCCTAACATTGAATCTATGCAACATTAGGATGCTGCTGCTGACACAGTATCACCGCATTGGATCAATGCTGTAACATTGTGATGCAACAGCATGATCTGATTAAGTTACACGGACACTTAGCTATTTTGGGAGTCTTTGCTGTCCCAACAGGTAGGCTTAGAGGACTTGACATCACCCTACTGAAATAAGAATGATCCCATAATCATAACAGGTGTCAACCCTAAAAAGTGACTTTTTCTCTTTATTCTTTCTCTATTTATATCATCCAACAAGAGGCATTGCATTTCCATGTGTCCCTTCTCTAGTTCCCCCTCAGTTTAAGCCCTTGAGAGCAGTAGTACAAACTTTGCCTTCAATTGCAGCTGTGCAACCCCACTGATTTTGCTGATACCCATCTGAAAAGATGCACCTCTGTTTATAGGTGAGAGCTGAAATTGTTCTGTGGACTTAACTGAACTCTCTGTAATTTCCTAAAGCTAGTAGCCTCCGGTATATTTGTTCAGGGGACGCCTGACTTCCTGCCTCTAGGGTTTAATTATTTTCCCTGTATATAGGGCTTGATGGTCATTAAGAACTACTCGGTCTTTAGAAGTTTAGCCAAAAGGGATTTAGGGCAGTGTCAGTCATAAGTAGAGAGAGTCTGATGATTGTGATCGTTCCCAAGTACAGGATCCTTTGAAGCTTTTCAGTTTTCTCATGTTCTTGTTTCTGTTATGGAACATTACACATCTCTATCTGTGACCATGCTGTCAAGCGGGAGCAGTAAATGCCTCCTTGAGCTATGTAACTCTGACTTTAAACTGGTTATAAATCTTACACGAATAAAACCTAGCATAAAGACATCCACATCCAATTTGGCAAACAGGCCACGAGTGCCAAAATTATTCATTGATGTTTGTGGCATTTATGAAGGATGGATGTGGGTCCTGTTATACAGCACTTAGAAACTGCGGAACAAACTAATGTCAGGTGCTTGAGGGGAATTTTCAGATGCTTTTTACAGTGAAATAATTTGTATATAGTTGTCACCAAAGATCACCTGTCTTGTAACAGCATTTTACTGTGTTAAAAAACAAACAAAGAACAGTTGTGTCAGCAAAGGGTCAGCAGAGTATGAGAGGATTTGCAATGGTGACTTTAGTGAAACAAAAGCCTGGGAACAAAATGATTAGTGAATCAAGTAATTTGAGAAGGTGACACACTGTAACAGCACAAAGTTACAGAAATACGTTTCACTTCTGATGGCAAAACCCATAGCTCAGGTCACTGAGCTGGGTCTTGGGAGATAAGAGGGGGCAATTCTTGGCTGTGTCACAGATTTCCCGAGTGACTTTAAGCAAGTAACTTACTGTCTCTGCCTATAAATCCCTATCTGTAAAATGAGGCAAATGTTTTCTTTCCCCCATCTGTTGTTTCCCTTGTCTCTTTGGACTGTAGGCTGTTTGGGGCGGGAATAGTCTCTTATTGTGTGTTTTTAACAGTGGCTAGCACAAGTGCGACAATCTCAGTAGGAGTGTCTAGGTCAGTGGTTCTCAACCTTTTTGGCTCAAGGGCCACAAAGTTAATTTTACAACCCTGAAGGGCCACCAGTCTAGCAACTCATAAAAATGTATTGAGGTACACGCCATTAAGGACTACAAATCACTACATATTTAAAATAAACATTTTGATGCTACTGTGCTCATTTTTACATTCACTATATTACACCTACAGGTTACTCACAGTGTGTCGAACACTCAGACAAAGCACTAGCGTAGATGAGTGACTGTCACTACACACTGAAGCACATGGTCTGGCAACTGAGTCATGGTGGGTGGCCTGCTAAGTGCAGGCCAAACCGGAAGACACTGATTTTTAAGAGTCTGGCCCCTCTCCTCAAGCATGGTTGGGTCCTGGCTGCTCCACCAGCAGCCCCCTCCCCACTCCCCAATTGCCCACTGCAGCCAGATGAAAGGGTGTTTTTCTAAAAGATATATACCAGGAACTATCTTGGGGAAATTTTATATCCTTTGCTATACAGGAGGTCAGACTAGATGATCATGATCCCTTAGCATCTATGAATCTATACCAATTTTAAATAAGTGATTTAAATACATTTTCATTTAAAATGCACAAAATTGGATACTTTTAACACTAAGGTAAATCTCATGTGACCTCTCTTTTCTCCTTTAAATTTATTTGATCAGCAAGTCTAATTTAGACACAATAGCTACACTTTCATTTTTGGTTGATGTAATCAGGGCTTCAAGGAATCCTGAAACTTTCAGTCACATGTCTGCTAATCTGGCATTGTTTTTATGCGATTAGTTCAGGAGTCCAGGGGAGAGGTTGCTTTTAAAATGCCTCTCACGTGAGGTATCAAAGGACTTGGGATCTCTGTGGGATTTCCAGCTGCGTGAGATGATCTGATTAATCACACCTTTATAAGTGCACCTGCCTGCTGAGACAGCGGTAACAAAACTCTGCCGAATTCAAAGCAGTGGTTAAATATTCCCTTTCATTACTTCAAGGTGTCTTTGGCTGTCTGAAAATTGAAAGAACTCCAGAGTAGATGTCCCTAGGATTTCCTGATATTTCAACTTTCTGCTTTTATTTGGTGCCATTATGTAGCCAGTAAAACAATGAGTCTGTGTCCGTGGGATTTCCTGTGGAAAGGATTTTCCCAGTTTGAGTGGTCTGCAGAGGTTTGAAGTGCTGCTCACAGCCAACCCCAATGTCAGCATAGACGTGTGTTCTGCAAGTACTAAAACTCCCCAGCATGCAGGGTGTCTGTGTGAAACCAAGGGCAGTTATGCTTGGGTCAAGATGCAGTACTGTGTGTTGGGACCTGTAGTATCTACCTGCCACTGATCTACCCTGCCACAAGTCGGTAATAAAGATGAGATTCGCTGCAATATACTTGATGTTCTGGCTTCTTTAAAAAATCAGTACTACAGTATTCTGTGATAGTGCTTCAAAATACTCCAGTAGCAGGATTGCAAGATGTCAGCTGGGATTTTCAAAGGACTTTAAGGAGTGAGGCACCCTTTGAGTTTCAATAGGAGTTGAGCATGTTTTGTTTGTTTTTTTAATTTAATTTGGAGAGGTGATTATTTAGGAGGTTGTCTGATACTGTGATGACTGTTCCATATGTAATCAGAAGTCAGGTCGTGTTATAAACTCAAGCCATCTGTTAGCTCTCAAGCAGTGCATATTCCAGAGATAATAGAATATCTTCCAGAAGTTGTATGAGGATCCCAGCACTTATTCATGAGGGATATTTAGCTCATTGTGAGTATGGGCTTAGTGGAGTTTCTTAAGGGTTGTAAAGTAAACTGGAATAAAATGATGTAGTCTGGTTATGTGGATGGCTAGCCACTGGTCTCTTTTGCAGTAAACACTTCCATATAGCTAGTCATAGCCTGAAAGGTGAAATACAATTATTTTTTCTGTTAAGATGTTGAGCTATTCTCTGGTGCCTCTCCCTTGCTCTCTATTTTTCAGATGGAGTCTTGTCAGTTTTTGATAAGCCAATGATTCAAATTTTCATTGTTTTCCAGCATGAACCAAAACCCCGTTTTATGATTTTCATTTTTTTCAGGGGTTTGGTGGGTGTGGGCTAGCCACTTCTTCCCACAGTGGGTCATGCTGGGTTGTATCCTTTTACTGCTGTGGACAGATCAAATCAAAACCTTTTAATAGCATCACCTTTTTATTTGATTTGATTATAGTAGCTCAGCTAAAACCAATACCCATGAAGAGCCCAGTTCTGCTCTCATTTGGAACTCAATGGGATTGCACAGATTAAGGACCTGATTCTGTACATTGAAATTTGTACCATTTAAATCAGTGGGAGTTTTGCTGTTCATTTCAATGGGAGTAGGAGCAGAGCCTGCTTGTGAGCAGTATTTGGCACATTATAAAGGAAAGAAAAGAATATTCTAGAATGTTAATGTGACTGAAATATAGAAATCCAGAAGTCCAAAAACAAAAGAACGTAATTAAAGGATTACATGTTTATTGAATCTGCTATTGTCACATCAAATTATATTCACTTCACAAGTCCAAGAAATTCTTCTTCTAACTACTGCCCCTGCAGAGACCACTTGCAATCTGAAAATTAATCTGTGCTCTTTTTACCTTTATACATCATCACTAATAATAAACATTCTTAAACCGAAACTTTACCAACAATATTGTTGATGCTATTCCTGGCAGAAAAAAACCCAGCTCTTGCTCTCCTTTGGTTGATTGCATTGGTACAGGTGAGTCAACAGTAACATGATGAAAATATTGTGAATTGTAACCTGAAAACATGCAAAATAGCAATAAGCAAGTGGTGTATATCAGGAAATAAAATACAAGGGGCAAGGTTGTGTTGCAAAGCAGTTGCTCAGGGATGTTTCTGTTCCACAAAGCCTTTACCCATAGCTTCCCATCATCTGCTCCTGTCTACATTCAGCTGATTTCCTCTTGCTTTGCTTAATTTCTTTGAGTGAATAGACCCTGAAATTTTGCACTTTTCAGTTGTCACAGTGCTAAGACTTGTTTTAGAATTAGGAAGATTGGGGCCAGGATTTCACTCTTTGAAGTCAATCCAGTGACTCCCAATGACTTCAACTGGACAAGGATTTGACCCCCATCATCTTTTTATGTTTTTTTTTAGTATAGAAATCACAGGTTAGATGATAGTCCATCTCTCTCCCAATGCAAGATTGTTCCTTAGAATATATATTTTAGTATTTACTCCAATCTAATTCTAAAATCCAAAGTGATGACCCGGCCAGTTCCCTTAAGAGACTATTTCACAGCCTAACGCATTGTCAGGAAGATTTTCCTGATAATCAGCCAAAACCACCCAGAAATCATGGTCCTGCTTAGTTTTCTGGGCCCCATAGAGCCATCCAACCCCCCAGAAAGAGACATACATTTAAGAAAAAGAGGTCCGTCCAACTGTCCTCCACAACCACCCAGCCACCTTCAAAGCATCAGTTTTGATGGGTTGATTGAGGGTTTAAATCATCTTGCACCTCTGGATTTACAGCAGTGCCCATTAGACCATGTCCCCCACTTTGGAGACCATCTTGCTTATTTCAGCACGCTTGGAGGCAGATCACTGCAGAGAAGTGGGTCACAGATGGTCAGAACATCAGCTTATATCACAGGTGTCAAACACAAGGCCCGTGGGCCGAATCCGGCCCGCCTTGTGCCGGCAGTGTTTTCTGAGCGGAGCTCAGTAAAGTTGTGGGAGATCTTGCGTGAGCTCTTAAAAAGGCAATGGCCGTCTTAAATGGTCGTCTTAAAATGGAAATGGCCGTCGGAGTCTCGCAGTCTGTTGCCGAATGTGACCCTGCAGGGAGATTTCACGGCGGAGAGTGGAGTGTGCGAGCCCCTGTGAGTGCCTGTTCCCATTCCTACTCTCCTACTGTGCCACCGAATTTCACCCTGCGGGGAGATTTTTCGGCGGAGAGTGACTATGAAAAGTAGAGTAGGCTAGTGTGTGTTATGCGTGGCCCCCCTGGACTCAATTTAATTTAAATGTGGCCCGCCATGCGAATTGAGTTTGACACCCCTGGCTTATATCATCCATTTTACGTCATCCCCTCCTTCCACACTCCTCTTCCCCATCCCTCTTCAGGGACCCCTTTCTCCAGCTTTTATTGAGACACAAAGTGATCTCTTTTTCAATTAGGAGCAATAGAATGAGTTTGTCCTCCTCACAAGGACAAGGGATTTTACTCCGAGTATTTCCTTGTGCCAAAGAAGGATACTGATCTAAGACTTCTAAACAAGTTCATAAAGTCTCAAAAATATAGAGTGGCGACTCTGTCAGCTATAATTCCTTCACTAGCGAAAGGGGATTGGTTTTCAGCTCTTGTCCTACAAGATGCCTATTTCCATATAACTATACACCATCACATAGGAAATGCCTGTGCTTCACTATAGGTCAGGATCATTTCCAGTACTGAGTGCTTCCCTTCGGCCTTGCGTTGGCCCCAAGGGTGTTCTCAAAAGTCCTGGCAGTAGTGGCTGCTTAGCTCCAATAAGAAGCAATCCTAGTCTTCCCATACCTCAACATCTGGCTACTCATGGGCTGATCCTATGAAGCAGTGCTGTTTTCCACACAGATGACCCTTGCTCTGGTGTAGGACCTGAATGTAAAAAGGTCAATGTTAACCCTGGTACAGAAGATACAATTTATAGGGGCATATTTGGATTAATTGACCACCAGAGCCAATCTTCCCATAGACAGATTCGTAACCTTGTCAGGTCTGGTATGAGCAATTCAGGGGAGCCCTTGAACCATAATAAGGAACTGTCTGCAGCTCCTGGGACATTTGGCAGCTTGCACCTTTATGACCCATCACTCACGGCTACAACCCTGTGCTTTTGGGTTGGCTTAGAATGACCTATTCTCCATTCACATACCTTGGACAGACAGGTGATAGTTTCTCTACAAGCAAGGAACACCTTAGACTAGTGAAAGGATCAACTCAACATCTGTGCAGGTGTTCTTTTCTGTCACTCAGCCCCATCAGTGACTTTAACAACAATCAGGCCACAGTTGGGATGAGAGCCCACCTTTGTCTTCCACTGGTGGTGATGATGCTGCCTCCTGCCTGACTCAGTGCCATTTTCATTCATCCTGGATTATCTGTTGAGTCCAAAGAAATCAGGGTTATCAGTTAGTTCAATTAAGGTCTATTTGGCTGCAGTATCAGACTTTCATCCCCTGGTAAAAGGTTTCTTCATATTTGCTCTTCCAGTATCATCTAGGTTTATTAAGGGTTTGGGGAATCTCTCTCTGCAGATCAGAAACTGTAATGTGAACTTGGCCCTCAACCTCATACTCAGTTTACCATATGAGACCTCAGCTCAAACCAATGGCAACATGTTCTTTATTGCATTTATCGATGATGATGGCCTTTTTACTAGCCATCACATCAAGTCTGTAGGGTTTGGGAGATTGGAGCCTTGGTGGCAGATCCCCTCCCATTTAAAGGGGTCCTGAAAGACAAGATTTGTTTATATCCACACTTTAAATTCTTGCCTAAAGTTTATTGGAGTTCCACCTTAATAAATTAATCTACCAGTTTTCTTCCCCCAAGCCACATAGTTCTCTCCAGAAATCCTGTTTACATACCCTGGATGTTAGAAAGGCATTGGCCTTCTACTTACATTGGACCAAGCAATTTAGGAAGTCACCTAAACTCTTCGTTTCTTTCCTGGATAGATCTATGAGGTCATCAGTCTCAGAGACTATTGAGATTAATAATACATCCAGATATCCCTCATTATGATGCTGCAGGCATTCATCCCCCTCCCCACAAAGAGTGATAGCACATTCAACTAAATTGCAGGTAACATCTCTGGCATTACTAAAGAATGTACTAGTATCTAAAATATGTAGACCTGCTACATGGGCTTCCATGAATAATTTTTTGAAACATTACACCCTGATGCATGCTGTCAGATCCAATGCAGCACTTGATTCTGCAGTACTATTTTCAATTCTGGACTCTATTCTGAACTCCCTCCGCCATCTGGGTATACTGGTCAGAAGTCACCTGAAGTGGAACATCCATGAGGACACTACTTGAAGAAGAGGAGGTTACTCACTTTGTGCCATAAGTGAAGTTCTTTGAGATGTGTGATTCTCTGAGTGCTCCATTACCTACCCTCCTTCCCCTCTGCTTCAGATTGTTCTTTACGGGTTGTTTGGGTGGAGAAGGAGATAAGAGCGGTTTGCCCACGCACTCTTTTATAACCTCGTTATCCAGGAGAAGCAGGCCGAACAGACACTGCAAACTGAAAGTCTCCGAACAAGGGCATGAGAGGTCTGTGCACACTTGAAGTGGAGCACCCATAGGGACACACGGCTCAAAGAACCACCGTTGCTGAACAAAGTGATGAAACTCTTATTTACTTTCATTTTCAAGAGGTATGCAAACAAAGCTGCCTTGATCTGCTTATAGCAAAAGGAAGCAATTTTGTGTTGGTCTCATGGGGACAATTAGTTTTGCTTGGTTAATTCTGAGGGGTGTGGTTAAAGCTATAAAATGAGCTCCTATCCCCATGGGATTCTCTAAGGGAAAAATATGACTTAAAAAAAATACAGCATTGTCAATTTATGGTAGAGGATCACATTTACATTTTTACAACATAAGTTGGATAGAAGAAAGGTTTATAACATTTGAGATGAATACAAATCGTTTCCTGACTTCTTAAAAAAGTATTGTTTACAGAGTTGTAGCCATGTTGGTCCCAGGATATCAGAGACAAGGTAGATAAGGTAATATCTTTTACTGTATCAACTTCTGTTGATGAGAGGCAAGCTTTTGAGCTACTCTTCTATGCCCATGAGACCTCTGTGTGGCTCAAAAGCTTCTCTCTTTCACTGGCAGAAGTTGGTCCAATAAAATATTACCTCACCCACCTTGCCTGTCTGTCCTTTTCCTTTTTAAAGTCAGTAAGCAGTTTTCATTGCATTCAAACATTCCCCTGCCATGTTGTGATCCCAAAGACCAGAGTGCTGTGCTCATGCCTGAGGACCAGAAAGTGAATCGGACTAGAAACAAAAGTGATACTGGTCTTGCATCATGGGTGAAAAGTGAATTAGATGCTTACAATTCTTTCAATAAGCTCAGCTGTTAATTTGTAACACAAGCAGAAGTGTTTATTGTAATTAACACAGTGCCTAGTACTGTGGGTCTAATCTTTGTGTGGGGACCCTAGGTGCTACCATAGTAGAAATAATATATAATAATCATAGGGTTTTTTATCTTGACAGTGTCTCTTTAAGAGCTTAGTTGTCTTAGGCTGTGTCTAGACTACCACTTATGTCAGTCTAACATGTCACTTGAGGGTGTAAATAAGCCACCCCCCTAAGTGACATAAATTACACCAAGTAAGCACCGATGTGGACAGTGCTCTTCCACTGACAAAACTGCTACCGCTTGCTGAGGGTGGATTAATTAAGTTGATGGGAGACCTCTTTCCCATCGGCTTAGAGCAGTTACACAAGAGAGCTTAGAGCGGCACAGCTGCATTGGTGCATTGTAAGCTCTCTAGTGCAGCCATAGCCTTTGACTCAAAGAAAGGACAGGATGCATTGCTCTTTTCTTTTATCTACATACTGGACTATTTGCCTATTGGTGGATCTAGCTAACAGGAATGCCTTTCCCTGTGGTTATGCCATAGGGCTGTTGCATGAAACTTCATTTTGCAGAAAGAAAGATTACACA
Organism: Mesoclemmys tuberculata; assembly: GCA_007922155.1. NCBI lineage: Eukaryota > Metazoa > Chordata > Testudines > Chelidae > Mesoclemmys > Mesoclemmys tuberculata. The sequence goes on from ML675643.1 coordinate 3,545,670, forward strand.
CAAGGAACACATTCATATCTTGCGGATGCCATGCTGTGACTGTCAATAATGTATTTCTTCTCCCTTTTATGAATCCCAATAATAAAAGAGTATAAGAACGGCCATACTTGGTCTGACCAATGGTCCATCTAGTCCAGTATCCTGTCTTCTGAGGCAATGAACAGAACAGGTAGTCATCAAGTGATCCATCCCCTGCCACCCATTCCCAGCTTCTGGCAAAGACCATGTATTAATTACACAATATATTAATTGTACTGTTTAAGAACAGTGTCAAGGGAACAAAGCAATAAGTGGTACCATCTGCTTTGAGCAAGTCTGGGTTGTTGAAGGGACTGCGTATTTCTTTGTCATCTCTGTTAATGAACCCTTAAATTTTCAGTTCAGTGTCCCAGAGATACCAGTCTGGTTAGAATGTTGGCTCAAAGGGGAAATCGGTGTCTCGTTGCATGGTGGACAAGTCATCACGTACCACTGTAGAACAGGAGAGAGGCAGATGCACTGGAGCTTTCTTACTTAGAAAGTCAGCGTAATATTGTGAGAGCTTCTACAAAAACAAAATAAAAACTAGTCAAAAAAATAAACTACTGTGTGTGTCCAGTGTTGTATTAAAGTCAAATCAGGTATTTGTTTTCTGAGTAAAAATGGAATTGTTTCCTTTACAGAGCACCCGACTTTCACCTAAAAGGAATTACTATAAAATCTACTCAGATCTTCATAGAGAGTGGAGGAATGCCTAAACTTTGCTCAAGTGTGAGCCACATAGGAACTTGTCTAGAATTACATAGAGCAGGTTAAATTTATCCTATCTTTGATATGGAGATGCATCCTGCAGAGAGAGTGAATCCCAGCTTGTAGTGCTTCAGCTTGATCTGAAAATTCTTTCTCTGAGATGCTGGGATAGTAGTCTCCATTGGCTACAGATGTGTACTGAGAGCAACGAAAGGCCAAGTTTCAGAAATTTGCAGGCGCATTTGGCCTGCGAGTTATACTGTCACCCCAGGCTTAATATATCCAGTACTGATGACTATATAATATATGTAGTAGCCCACATTTTCTGAAGTGACTTGTGCTTGTGCGTGCTACAGATTTTGGTTACCAAGAGGCCTTTCCAGAGAACTTCCTGAAAATCACACTCCTTTGAGATAACTCAGGTTGGGCTCCTAAAATCACTAGATTTTTTTTTTTTTTTTAAATCTTGGGCTATATGTTTTCTTTCTACATTAATATCCACTATCTGTGATTTTATGAGATGAAGGGAAATGTATATCTTATATCTGAATCACTATCTGGCTCATGTATACCGGGGAATAAATATACGTTCCATATAGAAAGCATGGCTGGATAGATTACACATGTTTGATGATCTTCACAGCAGTCCCTTGTGGGATGTCTAAGCAGGAAAGCTGCATGTTTTAACAGAAAATGAATAATAGATCTAAGCATACAACCTTCACTGACACCCCACAGTGCTGTGCCCCCCTTTCTGTGCGTGCAGAATTATTAGTAGAGTTTTTCACTTGTGGGACACCCATTCTAAGATCTTACGTGTCCGTGGTGACTGAAAGTGACCAGAAGCCATTGGATAGCTATTTGGTAGTCCATGTGTAAAGAATTTGGCTATTTCAGTCCAGTTCCCAGTAGAACAGCCACAAAAGCCACCACCACCAATGGCATCCTTGTTGACAATCTCAGAAAAGAGGCCAAGGATTGAATGGGCCGTGGAGACTGAATTTCAATCTTGGCCTTAGAAGTTACCAAGGTCAGGGTTGAGGCTCATTGGCCTGGCAGCGTGAAAAGGCTTGTATTGCTGGGTTCTGCCTGTGTGGTACCAGATAAACAGAGAAGTTAATTTCCTGGGTCAATGAGGACCTTTGTCAAGCCCTAGACTCACATAGACAAACTAAAGTGCTGGGAGGTGTCACTTAGATTTAGAAATACAATGGGGCTTGTTTTCAATGGACTTTTCATGAAGTTACATGGTATGTGGAAGCATGTGTTGTGACTAGATGCTAAGGTGATGGATAGGCTAGAAATGCCATGAGTAGGTGAGACAGATAGAAGCAGTTATTTAAACTATAATACATGTAAGGGCAGGGACCTTGACTTCTTATCTATCTGTGTATTGTTTAGCACATTTTCAATTCCATATAACAACAAGTGATGATAATAAAAGCTAGGTAAGTATGCTGGCATTGACGAAGTATCCCCCGTTTTTGACTCATTTTAGCTAGAACTAAATGAAGCTGGAAAGGAGTGAGTCTATTTTAAAGACATGTGCAACTCGGGACATAGGATTTTCCAAGTCCGGATACAAAGCATCCTTTTTTGATACCAGCTTGTTTCTTTATCTTTGTCTTTAGGAAGCCTGTGTAGAATGTGAAATTACTTCTCCTTGTGCGGATGATAAGGGTGCTGCTTCCTTTGGTGAGGATCAGTGCAGTGAAGAGGCTATGCATGGCTGAGCTGAATTATGTTGTTTCTGTTTCCTCCTTGCAGTGAAGAAAACCTGTGCAGAATCAGATTTCACCTGTAACAATGGCCACTGCATCCCAGCCAGGTGGAAATGTGATGGTGAAGAGGAATGCCCTGATGGGTCTGATGAATCAGAAGCGACATGCAGTGAGTACCGTCGATAAACACTGTGTCTAGTGAAAGTTGAAACGGTTTAGAATGGTAAGGAGGCCTGAGTCACGTGCCCTCCAGAGTTTGTAGGGTGATCTCAATTTTCAGAGTTCAGTTGTAGATTAAATTAGAGATGTAAAAGTGTTTAGGTCATTCAGTCCTAAGGTTCCTAACATTTCAAGTAACTGTAGCAGCTTACCAGACCAAGATGTAGGCTGCACCACCCAGTGACTCTCTCAGTTGTATAACGGGGGTTAAAAGCATTCTTAGCTCTGTTGCAAATTAAAATTCATACAGCTGGGTAGCTCATAGTTAGCAATGGTGCACAAGATGTTGGCACTGAATCTTATCATGAAAAAGAAGGAATTTAGAGTACCATGTATAAAATCTTGGAATATTAATATTGATACAGATACCAGGAGCCATTGATCTAATCCTTTTTCCCCAGAGTGTGTAGCATTATTCTCTCTAGTATATGTTTAATATCCTGTATTTGCATTGTTGGTCATTTGGCGTCTGAACCAAAACCCATTGAAATCAATGGGCTTTGATCAAGCCCTTTGAGAAATTCAGCTTTACTCTGCATTGTATGATGACATTCTGAAATGCATCATGCTGCAGTGCATTTCTCTTGTGTTACAGTGACGTTTGTAGCACTACAGTTTCATGACATTGTATCAGGAATTTTTGTCTTGAAGGATGAATGAAGAAAAGTGAGCAGTATAACAGAAGAAGGATCAGGTGTGGGGAAAAACAAGCAGAAAGTCAGTATGGCAAACACTCCTTGCAGATTAGCATCTTTCATAAATGCACTAGTTTAGTAAGAGGCAGGATATACTTGGCCTTGGTTTGGTGCTTTTTACCTTGTTCCTTTAATTCTTTTTGTGGAGGTTAATCTACTTTCCATTGGTCTGGAATGTTGAAAAGTTATTAAATATTGACTGATGCAAAGTAGAAGAGGCACCTCCCAGGGAAACTAGAATTGAAACACTTGCTAGCACATGAGTATGTATGCATTGTGCGTGCATGTTGTGCTTGGGAGGACCAGGGTAAACTAATATAAACTACACATTGAATTTCAAGTCATGTACTGCATAAATGTATTCCCACGGGTCAGCTGCAGTGACAGGGAAAGTATTTTATCTGACTTCACCAGAGTGCAGTGCAAGAAGAGTATACAATTAACTGTATACTTTTTTATTTTTAAGCCTGATAGCGAGTTCTACATTGCTACCTAATTAAGAAAGATAAATGTGCTTCTTTCTTGCAGGAAATGAGTGGAATTTTTTTTTTGCAGCCATAGAGTACTGAAATAATTACCTCAACAATGGCATTAACATATTTATATACTGTATGTGTTTTGGTCTTTCACTCTCTCCAGCTCCCTTCTTAGTCAAAAGCCCTCTTATTAATGCTGCATCCACTATCTGATTGCCATTGGATGTGTGTTGAATAACTAAGTAGATCCATTCCCAGCAATTTCTGTCTGTAGATCTCCTGTCAGAGGCAGCAGAATGGGCTATGTTTAGAGCACGCAGTTCAGCATAAGGTCCGCAAGTATTTCTTATGACCTCTGTCTCCCTCTCTAACACAAATGTACATACTTCCTTCAAGCTGTGTTGGAAGTTTGAATTGTGCAGTTACCTGAGTACCAGCCGTGTTAGCCATTTTATGAAGGTGACTAAGGACTATGAAAGTAACTATGCTGTCCCGAGAGGGGAGCTTTTGCTTGAATTCTAACAAGAGACTGAAGTCTGTTATTTTCAGGTCAGGTGGTGCATGGGGGAACTGTGTCCTTGAAACTTCTTTCATTTTTAATAATGAGAGTAGGAAGGAGCATGAACTGTGTCATCGCAAACAAATGGAAAAATCCTTTGGTGGGAACAAAAAATGTTGCTGTTAGACAATGAGCCTGAGCAGGAAACCAGAAGCTCCTTGAAGAGATTGGGGATACCAGTATTGCAGCAGTTTTCAATTTGTGTTTTTAAGGAAGACCGTTTTCAAGTCAAACAGCATGGCAGAGTGGAATGATGGGAAGCTTCTCTTCTTTGTTTAGATTAGATGATGTCATAATCCCACCATAGAAAAATGTCCTTATTTGTATCACTGAGAATTTTCTCCAGGGAAGGTGCTCTTCTGTAGAAGTAATAGGCCCTGAACCCTAACCTATACATTACAAAGCATCTGTGGCCACGTAGGATTTCCTGATTTTCATACTGCTGCACAGCTTGACCACTTGGTACTTCAGGAGCCTCCCACTCCACAAGCACAGGCCCTGACCACTTGAGCTAAAGAAGACTCTCCATTAGCTTTTAGCAGAACAGGGCACATAACACACAGTTGAAGCAGACCTGATTCATTCCTGTAGTGGGCAGTGCTACACCTACACTGTTACCAGTTCACTACCCTAGTATAGAAGCCCTGAATAGCTTGCACTGTCATTAAAGCTGATGTCCAATTTCCATTCTCTCCCTCTTTTCAGTTGCTAACAACTTTCTCAAACAAACCTCCGATTTGGTGAAGTTTTCCATCTTGCATCTCATCCTAAAGGTGTTTGGTGGTTCTTATAATTTTTAGACAGATCAGGTCAGGTTTGTGTGGAGAGTGCAATGACTCCCAATCAAAGTTCACAGAGGGCCCCATTTGACCTTGGGTTCACCCTGCTGCTAACTAGTCCTAATACAGTATGAAAATCGATCTCCTCCCATGTTCCAGTTAGAGACCGACAGATAAAATCTGAAACTAGAAATGTGAAATTTGGCCTCTTTCATAGGATTATTGAAATGGAAAGTTCTTTGAGTCGTGTCCCTACTGGTGCTGCACTGTAGGTTTATTTGCACCCCTGCGCCTCTAATGGGAGATTTCTGGTAGGAAGATCAGTTCAGCCTGTACACGTGCTCTCCCTGCCTCATGGTCTGCCTCAAGACTATGTAGTGCTGCATGAGCAACACTTCCCCCCACCCCCCTTCTTAACTCCCTTTGGCCTCAAACCAGGCGAGCAGTTGTCTGTTCCTTCTCTGTGTCCTTAGCATAAGTAGTAGTTGTTTTTGTTTCTTTTGTTCTCCTTAATAGTGTTTCTTTCTTTTACACCCAGATGGGATTAAAAAAAGAAAGAAAGAAAAAGAACTTAAATTTATGTTTCCGGCCCTGTCTGAGGAGATTCCCTTCCAGGGGCATTTAGAAGACTCTAAGTTCTTTCCAGTTAGAAAAAAAAGAAGAGGGGAGAAGAACTCTCTTCTGCCCCCTTCACTGCTAGAGGATGATAGCCAACCCCTGCCCCAAAGGCTTGCTCAGCTCCTCCCTGCTTCAAGAGGTGCCTCTTTTGCAAGGTGCTGTGTGAGGGACAGACACTCTCACTGCGTCTGGTGCCTGAGAGAGTCCCGTATCCCTCAGAAGTGCTCCTTCTGCCAGCAGCTAAAGCCACAGTCTCACAGGAACTGGGAGCTGAAGTTAAAACTCCTCCTTATGGAGAAGGTACTACCGCCTCCAAGGGACTCCAGTGCCGACCCCGCATCATCGCTGGAGACTTTAACTTCAAAGGGGTTAGAGTCGAGGGAAAAAACCCATCAGACTGCCCCTGTAACGGCTTGGGGAAAACAAAAAAAGGCTCCAAGCCCTCAACCAAGTCGTTGGCCACCCAGCAAGGTTCCCCAGTGCAGCCAACTCGGTACCAGTGGCACTGACAGCTCCGGAATATGCTACCCAGAACAGGGCCACCTCTATAAGCTCTGAGGCAAGGAACCGCTTAGAGAAGCCAGTGGCTCAGGCGCTGAGGCAGCAGTACTACCCCCTAAGCACAAAGACAATTTCCATGGTATGACAAAGCTGCTATCTAAGGAGCGCTCTGCATCTTCTCAACCACTGGTACCGATGACGTACTACGGACACTCCTCTGTGGTACCAAGTGAGCCCACAGTACCGCATGAGTTCCAGTACCCTGGAAACTTGCCGGTTCGGAAAAAACTGCAATCCACATTAATTGGTACTGGGATCCCAGTACCAAGCACATCCTAGCACCAGAATCATTCTCAGTGTTGGACCATGTACCACCAAGTCCCTGATAAGCACCATCCTTACCCAGTGATGCGTCTGAGAGTGACCAGAAACATGTCATTTCCCTGGCCTCTCATTGTGGGTCCTCCTCAATTCTATTGAGCTGACCCAATATTGTGGTAGGGTAGGGACTGTGACCCGTCCGTGCCTAGGGTAGCCACCTGAAAATGCCAAGGTCAGGGTAGGCTGCAAAAGGAGAGCAAATTTTCCCAGTGATGGGTAACACTGAAGTTAGACTTCACAATCAGCCATAGATAATGTTTCTGATTCTCCACACGGTTATCAAGAAGCTAAAACAAAAAGTACACAGTCCCCTGTACTGCATTTCAGTCTGTGACTCTCAGTCAGCAACAAGGTCCAGTAAAGAGATAAGTTATTTAAAATTCTATTCCCTTTACCAAAATGTTCTCCTGACCATAAAGGGTCAGCCACATTGCCAGATCAATATAAATATGGATCTTACCCAAAATACCACGCTGCCAGCCAATCCTTTAGTAACTAGAAATAAAGGTTTATTATAAATGGAAATAAACAAACATTAAGAGAAATGTTAAATGATTAAAGCAATCAGACACACAAATGATTTGAAAGTCCACATATATCAGGTTTTCATTAGAATTGTGGCGTTTGCAGGCTTGTACAGTTCCTCTGGTGTGCATCCAGTATTTGGATGGGTCTCAGTCCTTTGCTTCACAGCTTCATTTGCAGATGAGTTGGCCAAGAGGTAGGAAGCAGGAATAAAGACTGAAGACAATATGGATGTTGTACAGCTGCCTTTATAGTGGATTAATTGCCTTGTGGTTTGTGTTACACACAAGCCCTCAGCACAGGGCATGGAAAAGCCTCAGTCAGAGAGTCATCTGTCCTTACGGCATCCGGTAGCCCTGGTTTCTCTCCCTGGGCTTTTTGTACCTGTGTGAGTTTCCTTAATGGGCCATTAAGCAAACTAGTGCTGCTCCCATCCTGTCTGAGGTGTTGCCCAAAAACATAGCACAAGATGAAATACCAATGTATCATACGTATTTAGAACTTATAATATAACACTGATATGTATATATAAATGTGCTTATCAATTTTAGGGAGTTATAATCTTTCCAACAGTACCTGATGTGGCATATCTTGAACAAATTATAGTTACACTGAAATATTGATGTTAAATAATTCCATAAATGGTCTCCCTAATCCAGGCAGCATCACAGGGGCCCCCTTGTACATCCTCACCACCCATACCTTCCCCCAAATGATTGTACTGGGATCCTTGGGCAACGTACGTGTCCCATACGTCACGGCCATCTAGTATCTCTCTGAGAGAGTCCATCAGGTGGTTTTCTACAGCCTGGCTGTCCAAAGCCACTGAGCCAAGGGAGGAGAAAGCTTTTACAGAACAGGGAGAAGGGCTTGAAGGGGAAGCTATTCCTCCAGCAAACTTCTTGTCTCTATCAGATGAGGCTGTAATGCCCTCTCCTCATCCCCCACATCACTAGGTAATGATTTTAAGAATTTTCAGGATCTTACCAAGAGGGTGACAGATGAGCTGCAGATTCCCCTAAAGGAGGTGGCAGATACACATCATAAGCTGGTGGATATTCTGCACACCTCTTCCTCATCCAGAATTGCCCTTCCAATTAATGAGGTGATTCTAGATCCTGCCAAAGTCATCTGGCAGACACCAGCCTCCATTGCACCAATCTGCAAAAGAGCCAACAAAAACTACTGCATCCCTCCCAAAAAAGCAGACTTCCTGTTTCAGCATCCCTAACCCAACTCCTTAGGAGTGGATGTGATTAATGCACGAGGCAAACAACATCACAATTCAACCCCATATGAACAGATTGGAAAAGTTAGGCCTCTTTGGGAGGAAGGCATATTCATCAGCGACATTGCGGTTTAGCGTTGCGAACTACCAAGCTGTCATGGCCAAATATGATTTTATTAATTATGGGAAGCTCAAGACGTTTCTGAACATTTACTAGAGAAACAAAAGGAACAGTTTCAGGCCATTGTCAGAGAGTGTCAATTAAAAGCCAGAACAGCATTACAGATGGCACTAGATGCAGCCAATACAGCAGCTCTCTCAGGCGCGGTCTACACTTACCTTCGGGATTCAGTGGCCGTCGACAGGAGATATGCAAGTGACGTAAATAACTTGCGTATCTCCCGTCGACTTTGCTGCCTCTTCTCTGTGCGCCGTCCACACTGCATTGCGTCGATGGGAATGCTGTTCCCCTTGATGCACCGCTACGCCACTTATCGGGGTGGTTTTCCTGCATCAATTGCTGGATCGACTGAGTGGGTCTACACAGACCGCTCAGTCAATCAAGAGCAATCAATCTGATGGTGGTGAATTTGCCACCATCAGTGTGGACACAGCCTCAGTCTCCATGGCAGTGGTAATGAGGAGGACTTCTTGGCGACACACCTTTTTTCATTGCCCAAAGAGCTGCAAGACATCTCTCGTCTGAGGGGCCCAAGCTCTTTGCAGAGAAGACAGACTCTTCTCTCCACACTTTGAAGGATTCCAGAGCCACATTACACTCCTTGGGACTCTACACTGTGGGATAGAAGAGAATATATAGCTTTTGGCTACAGCACACGTGACAACCTCCTCAATACCATTGTCTCAGCGCTGTTACGAGCTGCAGCATAAGAGGTCCAGGGTTCAAAAGCAGAAGCAGTCAGAATCCCAATCCGCGACCTCCCAGATTGCCTCTTTTAAGCACTTTTGATGGGTTGGTCGAGGGCCTAAATACTTATAGATCTAAGGGCATTAAACAAATACATGAAGGCACAGAAGTTGAAGATGGTCATGCTAGAAGCAATTATTTCAGCTCTAGAGGAAGGAGATTCATTTTCTGCCCTCAACCTACCAGATGCCTACCTCCATATCTTGATATGACCATCACACAGGCAATTTCTACAGATTACTTTTGGGCAGGACTGTTATCAGTACAGAGCACTCCCATTTGGTCTGTCATCCCCACCCACGGTATTCTTCTAGGTTCTCTGTCATTGTGGCACATCTACAAACATTGGGCATTGTCATCTACCTGTCCCTAGACGACTGCCTTCTCAGGGGTACCACATTCGAGGATACCACGTGAGCCACCCAGACGACCGTGCGTACGTAAGTGCAGCTAAGCGTACAGCTCAACTTACAGAAATCAGCAGTAACCTCAGTACGGTGACTGGAGTTTATTAACCCAATACAAGCGAGAGCATTTCTTTCGTTACACAAACTCACCACCCTTATGAGTGTCATAGAGACAGGCCAGGAACTGTCTGCAGCTGCTAGGTCATATAGCAGCATGTACCCTCATCACCTCAAACGCCCGGATGTTCATGAATTGTTGTCTCTCACTTCTGGCTATTCCCTGAACTGGGACAGACTAACCAACTGCTATCACTGCCCTCTGCAGTAAAGTACTCCCTGGACTGGTGGAAAGCCCGATACGAAGTCCAAGTAGACATGCTATTCATGCAGTTGCCACCGATGCTGACTCTAATGATGAATGCCTCCCTAATAGACTGGAGAGTTCACCTACATGACCACAAAGTTCAGGGCAAGTGGTCTTCCACAGAAGTGAACCTCCATATCAATCATTTGTAGGTAAGAGCTGTCATGAACACCTGTGCACACTTTCTGCCTTTCATCAAGAACACCCACATGGAGGTCATGATGGACTTTATGAGCTGTATGTTTTACATAAATCACCAGGGAGGTGCCAGATCTCCCTCCCTCTGCACAGAAATATTCAAACTTTGGAGATGGTGCATCCATCACAACATGCTCATCTCAACTGGGTACAGAACATGATAGCCGGCAGTCTCAGTCGGAATTTCTCTCATGACCATAAATGGGAACGGAACTAAAAGGTGCTTGGAGACATATTCACCCTTGGAGAACCCCGACTACAGATCTCTTTGCTATTTACCGGAATAAGAAAGAGCCAGCTCTGTTTCTTCTCTATGCAAGGTCAGTTGAAAATTCAGTGAGATAAAGCGAGAGTTATTCTGATTCCCCCTCCTGGCCAAGACAAGTCTGGTTCCCTTACCTGACACAGATGGCAATATGATCTCTGGTTCCTATTTGGCCCATTCCTCATTTGTTCTCTCAAAACAACGGGCTGATCCTTTACCCCAACCTGCAGGCCCTCCACCTCCAGGCTTGGCTCCTTTTTGGTTCCAAGGCTTAGAGAATGCTCTCACAAGGTGAAAGACATGTTGCTACGTAGCCAAAAGTCCACCAGTCAACGTACTTACATTTAAAAATGGAAACAATTCCAAGTTTGTTGTCATTCTAAGCATAGACTCAACCTCCATCTGCACTTAAAAGAGAAGAAGGTGATCAGGAGCAGTCAACATGGATTCACCAAGGGCAAGTCATGTCTGACCAACCTCTTTGCTTTCTATGAAGAGGTGACTGGCTCTGTGGATGTGGGGAAAGCGGTGGATGTCATATACCTTGACTTTAGCAAAGCTTTTGATACAGTCTCTCACAGTATTCTTATCAGCAAGTTAAAGAAGTATGGGTTGGATGAATGGACTGTAAAATGATTAGAGGACTGGCTAGAGCATAGGGCTCAACAAGTAATGATCAATGGCTCTATGTCTAGCTGGCAGCCGGTCACAAGCGGGGTGCCCCAGGGGTTGGTCCTGAGGCCGGTTTTGTTCAACATCTTCATTAGTATCTGGAGGATGGGGTAGATTGCACCCTCAGCAAGTTTGCTGATGACACTAAGCTAGAGGGAGTGGTAGATACCCTGGAAGGGAGGGATAGGATACAGAAGAACCTAAACAAATTGGAGAATTGGGCCAAAAGAAATCTGATGAGGTTCAACAAGGACAAGTGCAGAGTCCTGCACTTAGGACGGAAGAATCCCATGCACAGCTACAGACTGGGGACTGACGAGCTAGGCAGCAGTTCTGCAGAAAAGGACCTGGGGGTTACAGTGGATAAGAAGCTGGAGATGAGTCAGCAGTGTGCCCTGGTTGCCAAGAAGGCTAATGGCATATTGGGCTGCATTAGTAGGAGCATTGCCAGCAGATCACGGGAAGTGATTATTCCCCTGTATTCGGCATTGGTGAGGCCGCATTTGGAGTATTGTGTCCTGTTTTGGGTCCCCCACTACAAAAAGGATGTGGAAAAGTTGGAGAGAGTCCAGCAGAGGGCACCAAAAATGATTAGGGGGCTGGAGCACAAAATTTATGAGGAGAGGCTGAGGGAACTAAGCTTGTTTAGTCTGCAAAAGAGAAGAATGATGGGGTATTTGATAGTAGCCTTTAACTACCTGAAAGGGGGTTCCAGGGAGGATGGAACTAGGCTATTCATAGAGGTGGCAGATGACAGAACAAGGAGCAATGGTCTCAAGTTGCAGTGGGGGAGGTCTAGGTTGGACATTAGGAAAAATTTTTCTCTAGGAGAATGGTGAAGCACTGGAATGGGTTACCTAGGGAGGTGGTGGAATCTCCATCTTTAGAGGTGTTTAAACTGCAGCTTGACAAAACCCTCACTGAGATTATTTAGCTGAGGTTAGTCCTGCTTTGAGCAGGGGGTTGGACTAGATGACCTCCTGAGGGTCCCTTGCAACTCTAATATTCTATGATTCTATGAATTTGTCTGTGAGACCTGGCGGTGAGGCACAATTTTCACTTAATAGCCTCTCACCTCCTGGGAGTGAGAAAGGACGAGGCGGACTGCCTCAGCAGGCTGTTCTTACCCCACCACAACTGGTCGCTTCACCCAGATGTGATCTCTGTGATTTTCCAACGATGGGGCTCTCCCCAGGTGGATCAGTTTGCATCAGCATGGAACAGAAAATGTCCACAGTTCTGCTCTTTTGTGGTCTGAAGCCTGAGTTGCTCTCTGATGCCTTCCTGCTGCAGTGGTCGGGGAGCTTCATGTATGCATTTCCGCCCATTCCTCTTCTTCAGAAAGTCCTGCTGAAAATCAAGAGGGACAGGCAGATGTTATCTTAATTGCACCAGTGTGACCATCTCAGCACTGGTTCAGCATGTTGCTGGACTTATCAGTTCTCTCCCCTTTCCCCCCTCTTGGAGCTACCAAGATGGCACGCTCTCCTGTCCCAGGACCATGTCACTTGCTACACCTGGACCTGGACTCCCTACACCTCAAAGCGTGGAGGCTCCATGGCTGAGCACAGGTGAGCGAGCCTGTTTCACACAGGTCCAGCAAATCCTGCTGGGTAGCAGGAAACCTTCCCCCTAAGTCATGTGTCGGTCAAAATGGAAGCGATTACCTGTTGGGTAGAGTCCAGGGGATTTCACCTGGGTTGTTGCCAATACAGGCAATCCTGGGGTACTTGTTGAAATTAAAACTCCAGGGACTCACTGTGGCCTCCCTGAAGGTCCACCTAGCAGCTGTATCGGTGTTCTACCAGCCTTCCGAGAGAAGATCAGTGTTCTCCCACCCTATGACAATTAGTGCCTCTCCACCCCTTTCAGGAACCTATCTGAAGGTCCATGACCCGGTGCCTCCCTGGGATCTCAACTTGGTCCTCTCATGGCTCACGGGTCCCCCTTTGAGCCCATGGCTTACATGCCCTTTACTGCTGCTGTCATGGAAGGTGGCCTTCCTAGTGGCCATTACCTTGGCAAAGAGGGTCTCCGAGATTAGGGTGCTGACCTCAGAGCCTCCTTATACTCTGTTCTATAAAGACAAAGTTCAGTTGTGGCCACTCCTGGTCTTCCTGCCTACGGTGGTTTCCCAGTTATAACCAAGAAATTTTTCTTCCTGTGTTTTTCCCCAAATCACATGGTTCGGAGGAGAGGAGGTAACACACGCTAGAGGTTAGATGGGCGTTACCATTCTGCATTGAGTGCATGAGACCGTTCTGGAGATTTACACAACTATTAATTGCGGTGGCGGATTGGATGAAAGGCGTACCTGTTTCCGCCCAGCGCTTCTCATCGTGGATAACTTCCTGCATCAAGCTCTGCTATGAGCAGGTGAGAGTGCCACTTCCAGGGATAATTACAGTCCATTCAACCAGAGCTCAAGTTTTGTCCACAGCTTTCCTTGTGAGAGGCCTGAGTAAAACATCTGCAGGGCTGCCACCTGGTCATCAGTCTCATCTGGTCATCTGGACCTTCATGTCTCACTATACCATCGTCCAGCAGGCACGGGACGACGTGGGATTCGGCAGAGTGGTGCTGCCAGCAGCTCATCCGTAACTCCAGCCCACCTCCAAGGTACTGCTTGTGAGTCACCTACAATGGAATGGACGTGAACAAGCACTTGAAGAAGAAAAAACGGTTACTTACTTTGTAACTGTTGTTCTTCAAGATGTGTTGCTCATGTCCTTTCCATGACCCATACCCCATCCCCACTGCCAGAGTTGGCGGCAAGAAGGAACTGAGCATAGGACCGGCAGCGCCTCATATACCATGGCATGTTCGCGGGCTCCAGGGGTGCAGGAGCCAGGCCTACGGGTACTGCTAAAGGGAAAAAAATTATGATAACCGTGCACAGAGGCATGCACACACTTACAATGGAATGGGCAGGAGCAACACATCTCAAAGAACAAGAGTTACAAGGCAAGTAACCATCCTTTATTTATTTTCAATAGAGGTTCAGAGCCATCTAGTAAGTGGGAGTTTGCAGGATTGCTCTCCATGTTGGCTTTTTTAATGCTTGTTTTCAGATGAGTAGCTTTATAGCACAGACTGATCTCTGTTTCTGTTTGGGAAATTTGAAAAGAGCAGTATTGTCCACATGATTACTGCACACAAACAGCCCTCTTCTTTCTCATCTGTTTCCAGACAGATCCATAGCCCTAACATTTGCACATCACCTCAGGTTCACCTAAGCAAATTATTCATGCAGTGTCAGTCTCTAAGTGCCCCACCAACTCTGAATGTCCTGCCATTTGTCACTCTAAGAACTATGGTTACTGAGTTTATAAAGGGCTCGTACACACTAACACTTACTTCAGTATAACTTATTTCACTGAGGGGGATGAATAAGCCACCCCTCTTCCCCCCTGAGTGACATAAATTACACTGACCAAAGCAGCAGTGTGGGCAGCGTTCTGTTGGCAGGAGAAGCTCTCGGAGAAGTGGAGTAACTATGCTGATGAGAGAGTTCTCTCCCATCGGCATAGAGCATTTGCACTTGCAGAACTACTGCGGCACAGCTACATTGGTACAGTTGTGCCACTGTCGCAATTCTAGTGTAGATTAGGCCTTAGTTTCATTCCGTTTTTCTCAGCCTTCAGATTAACTTGTCTGTCTTTATTTTCTACTAGTGGATCCTGCCCCCTCTGAAGTCAGTGGTAAAATACGCCATTGACTTAAATAGGGATAGGGTGCTCTCCTAAATCAGAAGTTAACTTGTCTCCCAAAGCCATATTAACACAGGAGTTTTTACAGTCAGCTAAGAGGCAGGACTCTTCAGCAGGATCAAAAAGTTGTATTAAATGAGGTTGAAAATTTATTTTGATTAAATTCCTATTAATGACATAGAGCTTATTTTTCACAATATACTTTCCAAATGAAAAGTCAGAGAGAGATGGGTGAGCCTGGCCAGAAACAAAGAGGTAGCCGATAGCTCATACTGAGCTGCTGCGGCTGGAAGGGGAAGCTTGACACACACGCACAATTGTATCTGTGTTGCTAGGAGAGGATGAAATCAGCTAATTGTGGACATCTGCTTTGGGATGCTAGCTGCCAGAATCCATTTTCATGGGATTCTGATAAACTGAGCCTTTGTGGATTTCAGTGGTGGCCCCTATTTTAGCAGTCAGCCTCAGTTCAGAGAAATGCAGCACCTTGGTAAAGATGCCAATATGCAAACACACATAAGCCAAACATTTTGGTTTTAGTGTTCTTTTCAGATAAATATCAGAGTACAACCAACAGAAAGTTTGCTTAAAGGAATACAGTATTCTCCTCTCTTATAGTAGCATTGCTTTGTTTCCTTGACTACAGCCAGGAAATTCTCTGAATTCACACTCACTGCTATAGATCAGCCAGCAGAAATTGCTCTGAAATTATCATGCATTTATTTTTTTACGTTACCAGTTTGCTGTACTATTCTAGGTGCTTCAGAAACAACATCATTACAAATCAAACAGATAGGTGTAGTTGGAAGTCTGTTAGGGCTCAGGTAATCCCCAGCCTACCATGCAAGCCTATCAGCAGTTATTTTGAGATGCAAGGGAGCTGCCTGCATCGTAGTAGTATCAAGTGGATGAGACATGTTTAGCTGCTCACTGCAACACCATTCAACAACTTACTACAGGCAGAGAAAAACACTGCAACTAGGTGAAACTACAGGGAAAACTTCAGTAGGTAGTGGGTATACTTTCTCACATTAGGACATAGTGAGAACACCAAAGTGCATCATGGGAATTTTCAGTAATCAAAGGTCAGGGGAACTTATCTATCCAAAAGTTTTATCTGTGCAAAAGATGGCCGCTTTAACAGCACTGTACCCTTTAACAGCATGCTGGGACACAGTGCTTTCTTCACTAAGGCCATATTGTTGTGAATTGGTTCACAACGACTCAGTGGCCACCCTAATAGTGTGTGTCATGACTGCCCAACCCAAAATAAATTTGCTTTCCCATTATCATAGAGTTTTGAAAACTGTTGCATGCTTATCTAGGCTGCATACTGGCTCCATTTGACATGTGTGATGGACTCAGAAAAGAGTGAGCAGTTTTCCTAGAATTTTTCGTTGAGGACGTTGTCCTTTACAAGTGAATGCCTTGAGTTTCTAGGAAGCCAGTGTTAAGCAGCTTATTCTTTACATTTTCCATCCAGCTTCTTGAAACTAAAGGGCAAGTTGGGGGCGTTCTTTCTGAGGTAGCAGAGAATCCTAGCAGAATTACAGCTTTAGCTACCTGATACTGTTCACCGTAGTAACTGAATCATTCTGCTTTCTCGTAGCATTTGAAAAGGGAAAATTTAAATATACTCTGAAGTATTTTGGTTATTTAATCCCAGAGACTACTTAAAAAAATAAAAGTTCCAGAGAAGACAAAAATTGCTAATAAATGGTAATAACGTTGATAGGAACACAAACTAAAAGGATAGAAAAAGCAAGTGAAAATCTGAGCTAGCAAACTCTAGCCTCAGGACATTATACATGTATAATGAGATCAAGGAATGCAGGCAGCATAAATTAAGCACTGACTTTTTTTCCTTATCAGACACGTGACACTTTCCCAGTGAATAGCAGAAACTATTATACAGAAAAGAATAGCAGGGGCTTATGGGAGATGGAAAAAGGAGGAGAAATCTATTATCATATTACACATAATAGAGCAATGATTTGACGAGGACAGGTTTAATGATCAGCACTCATGCAAATTGATCTTTAAATGGAGATATAATTTGCAGTCAAACTCTGAATTTGGATCTCAGATGCCAGCATGAGAAAGCCAGACAGTTCATGCTCTCTTTTATTTCTAAATGGGTGCTCAGAAAAATGTATCTAAGCATGACAGTTTTAATTTTAATATGTCCTATCTGTGATCCTGGAGTACTTAGGATCCTGCTGATGTTAAAGAAAACATGTATTATAATTATTATTTCAATATTGTGGACTTCAGTTAAGTTGCACCAAGTGAAATACTGTAATTGCTGACACATCTTTCCTCCCTTCTACACATCTGTTCCTGACTCCCATCTCCTCACTTACCCCCAAAAGAAATTGTTTCCGTGTTATTTCTCTTTGATACAGATCTACTGCATGACTGACTGGTTTTGGGACATTACTCTGGGTTTCTGGAAAGCAAATTAGTAGACTGTGTCTTGCCCCATGAGACTTTAGTCCTGGAGGGGAATGATGGAATGTCTTATTTAGAGCATCATACAAATACTGGGTCATTGAACTTTGAGTAGGAAAAAAAATAGGCCAAATCAGTCAGAGAGTCTCAGATATCAACTTCTGGGACTGGGGGCTGTACTGCAGAGAGAGATTTCCTATGTTATTTACAACAGTGGCAATGAACAGAACAATCCTACTTTTATATACTATGATGTTTGGTGTTGGGCTTTTTTTGGATGGGATAGGATAAATACTTGGAGGGCCCCTCCATTTTATCAGTAGTTATACTGATGTCTGAATATCCCACAAGAAATTCAAGGAATTACAGATGGGATGAATGAATATCAGATGCACAGGAGCCTGTTTTTACAGCAGATAAAACAAACTCCTTGCTTTCACTGCACCAAACAGCACTTTCTTACATAAAATACAGCAGCTCAGATAATAGTTATGTTGGCATTCTCCAGCAGAACAATGGGGCAGATGGAGCTGTGCTAAAAATCCAGCCCAAACTCTCCACTAGATCGATAAGGCAGACAGGCTAGAGAATATAGACATTTAATTATGAAAATTTCCGATTGCAAAATTATCATTACTGTGTGCCAGTGGCACGCAGAGGCAGAAAAAAGGACAGCCTGATTTTCAGATACTCAGACTGAAGCTGCAGTGCTAACAATCAGAATGGTTATTTCTGGACTTGTTTGCAGTGGTGGTATAGCTACAAATAGCAAATGAGAAAAATTGGGACGGGGGGTTAGTGAGGACCTATATAAGAAAAAGCACCGAATATCAGGAATGTCTCTATAAAATCAGGACATCTGGTCACCCTAGTTGTAGCTGTGTTGGTCCCAGGATATTAGAGAGACACAGGGTGAGGTAGTATCTTTTATTGGACTAACTTGAAAGCTTGTCTTTCTCACCTCACCAACAGAAGTTGGTCCAGTAATAAGTATTACCTTGTCTCTTTAGTTTCTTGACTTATCAACTTGATCAAATCCAATATGGAAGTCACCAAGACCGAATAAAGATGGAACACCATAAGGCCTTTTAAGAGTCTTTTTTCTAACGATCACTATACTTTAACTCTATGCCTGGGGTAGTTTTTGTATTGTTCACAAACCTCTGTCAGCACAGTACCAGCTCTAAAGTATAATTAGGAAAGATTCCAATTTTAAATCTTGATATTCTACCTCAGCGGTTCTCAACCTTTCCAGACTACTGTACACCTTTCAGGAGTCTGCTCTGTCTTGGGTACCCCAAATTTCACCTCACTTAAAAACTACTTGTTTACAAAATCAGACATAAAAATACCAAAGTGTCACAGCACACTGTTACTGAAAAATCGCTTACTTTCTCATTTTCACCCTATAATATAAAATAAACCTATTGGAATATAAATATTGTACTTACATTTCTGTGTGATACTTGGGCCTGTTTTTCACTTGTGAGCTTTGTCTGAAGCGTGAGCCCCAGGTGACAGGGCTGAAGCATGTAACTTAGCTTCGCGAGGGCCCTCTGTGCCATCCCCTAACATCAGCCCTGCACGTGTGATCCTCCTAATCCCATCCCGTGACCCCCTCGGGGCTGCAAATCCCAGCTTGAGAAACACTGATCTAGATGAGTTGTATACTCCTGGGAGGACCTCTGTGTGTCCCCTGTAGTATGCATACCCCTGGTTGAAAACCACTTCAAGATCTGAGGAACAAGTTGTCACAAACTGTTAAAACTACCCATGATTGCATAGGGTTTGGAAAATCATAGTTATGGGTAAGATTACGTCACGGAAGTCATGCAGTCCATGACTTCCTGCGACCAGGGGGCAGGAGAGGATGGGACATCATAAGCTATCAGCCAGTGGGAGGCCTGGTGGCTCCCTGCCCCCGTGGGTGGGGAAAAGGGAGGGACCCAGAGCTCTGAGCGGCAGCAGGGGACCCCTGGAACTTCCTGCTGCCACGGGCAGCCTGGAGTCTTCCCTAGAGCTCCCTACCGTGGGCAGCCAAGGCTCCCACCTGCTGCTGACAGTAGGGTGCCCCTGGAACTCTGATCCACCACTATGGGTGGTGGGGAGCCCTGGAGCTCTGAGCCGCCATGGGTGGCCCTTTCAGCTTGGAGCCGCCATGGGCGGCGGGAGTAGTTGGAGCTCCAAGCTGCCACTGCCATCAGCAGAGGGCCGCAGACCCCGATCTCCCAGCCTTGGCTCCCAGCCTCTGCCAGCAGTGGGGGACCTCTCATCCGACCCCCTAATCAGCCCCATTTTGTGATAGTTATTTGTAGTAAAAGTCAGGGAAAGGTCACGGCTTTGTCAATATTCGTTTATCACTCATGACCTCTCCCTGACTTTTACTGAAAAATAACCGTGACAAAATCTTAGCCTTAATCATAGTATATAGGAGTTTGAGGTGGAGGGGCATGGGTGGCATGTGAAACCCCCATTTGGGGAGTCTAGCTCACAGCCCCACCCCTTCTACCTGAAGCCACATCCCTTTCACCCCCTCCCTTGTTGAAGCCTCGAACCCCCTACCATGGCTGGAGGTGTCCCATTCCCATCTATCCCAGCCCACCAGCCCTGGGCAACCCAAGCACTGGGGAGCCCCGGCCCCGGCATGCTGGCTAAGTGTGGCCCCGCCCCCAGCGCCCGGGCTCCAGAGCACTGGCCAGATGTGGCTCCATCCCCTACCCCGGAGCACCAGCTGGGCGGTCCCAGCTCCAGGTGGCCCCAGCCCTGGAGTGATGGGTAGCCCAAGCGCCAGCTGCCCTGAGTCCCAGCCCAACAGCTGGCCCACTGTAGCCTCAACCCTTGCCCACTTCAGGGGAGCGGCTGAGCAAGGGTGATGGGAAGATCTGCTGCAGCACCTGCCTGCCTGGGCTTGGGCCATGGGGGAAGAGCCTCAGGGTGGGGAGCCAGGCTGTTTGCCTTCCCAGGCCTATGATAACTGCCACCCATGTGGTTAGGTTGTGGAATCCAACTCCCTTCTAATGCAGAATTATTCCTTAGTGTATATTTACTTTTGAACTCTCCAATTTAATTTTAAATGTTCCAAGTGAGTTTCTGCCACTTCCCTTGGAAGGCTATTCCACATAAGTAGATCTTACTCTCACAAAGATTGTCATAATGGCCAGAGCCTATGCTAGGCATAAGCAGACTAAACAATTGAGCAGCTCAAGGGTGCCATCTATTCTCTTTTTTTTTAGTATGTGTTGGGGTAGGGCAAAAATGTTCCCGCTTAGGGCCCCCAATGCAGTAGCACGTCCTTAGCTAGCAGCCTACATATTTTATTGCTTATTTTAATCATATTGCTCCTGGTATCATCCCTTGTGACAGATTATAATTCCCTCTTCATCTTCGTGTTTATATGCATCAAATATTTGTAGTTGTATCTTGTCCCTTCTAATCATCTTTCTCGGTTATTTTATTTCCCACCCTCTCTCTCCCTCCTCCCCCCAAATACGTTTCTCCAGCCTCTTGATCCTTTCTGCCGATCTTTGAACTCCCTTTCGGGTGTTCACATTGTCCTGGTATTGCCACAGTATTCCAAGTGAAATTGAACAAGAGGAAGTTCACAGAAGAAATCTGTGGCAGAGCCAGGAATGGAATCTAGTTCTCCTGAATCTCATTCCTCTACTTAACGCACAAGTCCCGTTTTCTGCACTAAGTGGAATCTAGTGAAACCAACTCACAGGAGTTCTTCCCCCTCAGCAGCGGGCAAACCTCATCAATGATTAATAAGTCTCTTCAGGGCTATCTGGTTTCAACGTTTCACTCACCTGCAGATAGAATAATGTGTAAATTAATTCTGCAGGCTAGGTAATGATTAGGGGTTATTTTATCTACAATAAAAGCCCTTAAATAATATTTATTTAAATAAACATTTTTAAAGGAAGATCATAACAATTCACAGCGACATTTTCAGCGGTTTCTAGGGCCAATACAAAAAGCCATAGGAGAAAGCTATCAAGTCCTCTCAAATATTTTTGCTGTTCTTATTCCTGAACCACGTATTATTCCACAGAAATAAAACAGCTTTTTAATGCTTTGATGTCTGTGATGCTTCCATGCTTCAGATCTAGTCTATGCATTTGTTAGTCAACTACTATGAAGATGCTGGCATTTAAATGATTGTCGTCTTGGTCTAAAGCCTTCCTACAGTTCATAAGCAATGATGGCAATAAAAGATTTTTATGCTATCATTTTATAGCTGTGATTAATTTTACATTGGTTTCAGCTGGTGAGAGGAAGAGAGGGAAAGTGCAGGTTAAGCATATGAAGGTTTTGTATCTATAACTATTGTATAGCCTATAAAAACTGAAACAGTAAAAACTGAAAAAGATTTGGAAGATATGCTTTTGGCCATCAGATGTCATTCTCTCTGTTCACCTCCTCTTTGCTTTTTGGAATTCAGAATGATTTATTTTATATGGGCCATGACAAAATCATGTTAGATTAATAATATAAACAATCAGCTTCTTCATTTTTACCATTTTTCAGAGCAGTCCTGACAAGTTTTATAGGTTCAAAATTTAACATTTGTTAAAACAAAAGTGGGGAGTTTGGTATCATGCAACTGGTCTAATAGGAATAGAGATAATTTCTGGAAATCAAAAGCAAAATCCAATTTGAATATTCTACTATGTTAGAAACCCAAACACTATAATATTGTGTTAGTGCATAACAGCCAGAAAGTGAAACTCCCCAGTCTCATTTCACTGTCCCAGCTGAAAGTTATGTCTTTAATGTTCTTTTTGTTTAATAATCCTGATGTTAATATCACAAAAGTGGTGGAGCTGCATGACCTCTCGTTCTAGCAGGCCTCACTTTTAAGAGACTCTGTCTCTTTCTCTCTCTCGATTTGTGCAATCTGGAAGTTAAGTTCTTCTTCAAGAGATTTCCCTGTTTGTGCTCCCTTTCATGTGTCGGTGCATCCAGGCACCGTCAGTCAGAGATTTATAAAAATTAGTGCTTTTTGTAAAAGATTACTTATATTTCTAGATAGACTTTAATAGCAGCAGAGCTATTCAGGTTCTGTCTTTCCATTTGCACATGTAAATACATTTAGGATGTTCTGATTTTTAAACATTATTGATTCTTTGCTTGCTTTCTGATGCCTACTTTTTTTTAAATTAAACTGCTCCTATCATCTAGATTCTCCTGACCTAGCTGCCACACGTCTGGGGAGTAATTTTTTTACAGCTTGGTTTAACATCCATTCTGAGTTGACACCTCTAATATATCAGCACCCCTTTGTGTGGCTGTGCAGTGTTGTCATTGGATATGAACCAAAATCCTGATGTAACATCCTAGCTGTCTGCTTGAGAGGTGAAAGTGGCATCAACAACGACATATCATGGCTTCCTTCGTGTTGTAGTATACTGTAGAGATGTACAGTGCTACATTGTACTTCGGGTCAAACCGCAAGAAAGAAAACTGTATCCCAAATGCTACTGCAGTGGCAAATACCAAGGGCTGTTTATAATATGCTTAGGTGAACTTTTCCATTAAAAAGTTATTGCAGTATTTCAGCAAACATCAGGTGGGTAGAAAAACGTTTTAAGAAGGAACATTCCTAGCTAGTGAAAGCCGTATTACCGTACATTCCAGATAGTAGTAGTCCAGCTGTTTCGTGGAATCCTGCATAATTTGTCTTTATAGCTTTGATCATTCAGTTTGCCAGGTTTCATTATATTTGCTCATCTGTGCGGACCCTTGATGGCTTCGGTTTCCTATTGATGAAAAGTACTTTTCAGCCTTTATCTTTTTTACAAATGGTTATCTTCAGACTGTGCTGACTCTTTTATCTTCTGTGTAATTTTGTCCCCCTAGCATTCTGCGTATTTGTCCCTGTTTTGATTAGAATTGTGGTAATCTCAGAGAATGAGCCTAGACAAAAAGAAAATGAAAGAGCAGCTGCTGATATCGTGGCTCAGACTAGCCAGAGGGTACACACTGGACTCTTAGCTATTCTTGGGAGACTTCTGGATGAGAACGTATTTTCATTCATATCACCAGTGGGCTCTGTATGGACAACGATATGCATTATCAAACTGTTTCTGCTTTCTAACATGTAGGATAAAGAATTGCTTCTTGGTACTGCAAAGAAAGAAAAGGGTTATACCATTCACATACCAAATGCATACATATTTACACTGATCTCATTCACACTTTCTGATGTCATTTACACGAGGAGACAGTTGGAGCAACAGCATTGAAGTTATGGGGCCAGATTTTTCCCTTGCATTCCTCGTGCTGGTGGCCCTGCTAGCTGCATAGAGCTAATGTACTGGCTCCGGTGCCACCCCTTCTTCTGACTGCTGGCATAGCAGAGACGGCTGAAGGAAAGAAGGCATGCCTGGGTTTTTTCAGCACTTCACTGAACCCAGGCTGGCATATTGGTTCCTTTGGGTCATTGACATCTAGCATAATAAATATTAAATTTTATATTATGGTAGTATCCAAAGGTCCCTATAAGGATTTAGGCCCCTTTGTCTTGGGTACTGTATGTCCTAATTGAGAGCAGCCCTCCAGCTTCTGTAATTTACACCTAGAGATTGGATTGGCACACAGCTATCTCAAAGCGGTCTTTGGAACCCTACCCTTAAATTGCAATGTGTGCTTCTCGGCCATAACTGATGATCTGGGCCATTGCATTCAGTGAAGTTACACTACTCCTACACCTGCGTACCTAAAACCAGAGTCTGGCCCAGAATCTCTCTCTATATACTGTCATATACTGTTGGTAGCCTGACACTGTGGAAATCTCAAACTATTGACCTCCCCCACTCCCCATTCAGTACCTGTAGATCCATTGTCCATGAGCTTAATACCATTTATATTCAGCCTTTCTAGATCAAGCCTTGGAAAGTAGCCCTGTTTATTGATTGGTTTCTCACTGAATACAACAAGTGATGTTTCGGCTTTCAAGCGTTTGGTTGGTGTCACTGTAGAAACTGAAGTCTAAGCAAAGAGGCTACCACAGCTGAAAATAATTCATGGATGGTGGAGAATAAAGCATATGAGCTATGGATAAAGGTGTTTCTGATCCTCTAGATTTATCATGCTGCAGTGAGCTTTTAGTTAGTTTCCGAGGGGAGGAAAAAGAAACAAAGAACAAATAATAGACTCTTTTTTGGCTGATAGTGAAATAAATTAATCTATGA
Source organism: Mesoclemmys tuberculata (assembly GCA_007922155.1). Classification (NCBI taxonomy): domain Eukaryota; kingdom Metazoa; phylum Chordata; order Testudines; family Chelidae; genus Mesoclemmys; species Mesoclemmys tuberculata. Next base: position 3,570,289 of record ML675643.1, read on the forward strand.
GGAAAAAATAGTATGATCTTTATTTAGATAAAGGTTATATGAACCTCTAGATTTTTCAAGATATAGACAATTTGTACAAATAGCTTATTCAAAAGAAAACCCATGATTAGTATGAATAGATAATTTGTATTGGTGCTTTCTTCCTAGATTCCACAATGTATTCATTTATACGAAATAATGCAGTAGAAAATTACAACAGTACAATCTCAAATTGCTTGCATAACTAAAGTCCCATTTTATTTCCATAATTATAATCTATTTATCTGATGAAAAACTGTTAGTGATCCATTATATTTCAAATCAGTCAGTAAGGTAAGTTAATTGTATTGACGAAATTAAAGGAACAAGATCAACTTTAAAAATCACATTTTAAAAATCCTTTTTTTATTTAGCTTTCCTGCTATTCATCCTTCTAATTTGCACTTCCATCTGAAAACCACAAAGCACTTTACAAGCCTCAATTAACCTTGTGCTGAGTGCTAAATGAGTAAAGCTATGGTGCTATAACAGAGACAACAACCTAAGGCCCCTGTCCTTCTATTGCCTCTACATGGTCAGACCCCCACTCCTGTGCGGACCCCAATTAAAGCCAATGGCATTCTGTACAGGCTCGCACAGATGCATCTATTTTCTGGCATGGGATTTACTATCTGGATAAAGTTACATGTGTGCATTTGCACGATTGGGCTTTAAATTAAGACATGATGCAAGAAGCAAGGAAATAAATAAGCAAAATGGGGGAAAGTGGGATACGACAAAGGTTACAGTAAACAGATCATGGGCAAAGGTTACAGTAAACAGAGCACCTCAGGCCAGGGAACAACTGTATTGTTTTGTTAATTTTTTTATTGTATTATGATGATTCTTATAAGTGATTTGGCAAAAGTGGGTATATTGGATTAGTTTGAATGAAGAGAAGATGATAGCTTGGTGAAAAGGTTTAAAGAGGCCACTCCAGGCATATGGGCAGCATGAGAGATGGGAAGAAGGGCTTTGTCAAGCTGGGCCTTAACCTCTAAGGATGGAGATTCCACCACCTCCCTAAGGTAACCCATTCCAGTGCTTCACCACCTTCCTAGTGAAAAAGATTTTCCTAATATCCAACCTAGACCTCCCATACTGCAACTTGAGATCATTGTTCCTAGTTCTGTCATCTCCCACCACTGAGAACAGACTAGCTCCAACCTTCCTGGGACCCCTTTCAGATAGTTGAAGGCCACTATCAAATCCCCTCTCACTCTTCTCTTCTGCAGACTAAACAAACGTAGTTCCCTCAGCCTCTCCTCATAAGTCTTGTGCTCCAGCCCCTTAATCATTTTCGTTGCCCTCCACTGGACTCTTTCCAATTTATCCACATCCTTTCTGCAGTGGGGGGCCCAAAACTGGACACAGTAGTCCAAATGTGGCCTCACCAGTGCTGAATAGAGGGCAATAATCACTTCCCTTGATCCTACTAATGCAGCCCAATATGCTGTTAGCCTCCTTGGCAATAAGGGCACACTGTTGACTCATATCCAGCTTCTTGTCCAGGTCCTTTTTTGCAGAACTGCTGCCTAGCTAGTCAGTCCTCAGGCTGTACCAGTGCTTAGAATTCTTCTGTCCTCCGTGCAGGATTCTGCAATTGTCCTTGTTGAATGTCATCAGATTTATTTTGACCCAATCCTCCAATTTGTCTAAGTCATTCTGTATTCTATCCCCACCCTCCAGCATATCTACCATTCCCCCCATTTTAGTGTCATCTGCAAACTTTCTGAGGGTGCAATCCACTCCATTCTGCAGATCGTTAATGAAGATGTTCAAGAAAACTGGCTCCAGGATTGATCCCTGGGGCACTTCGCTTGTTACTAGCTGCCAACTAGACATAGAGCTACTGATCACTACCCATTGAGATGGATGGTCTAGTCAGCTTTTCTATCTGCTTGGTAGTTCATTCATCCAACTCTTACTACTTTAACTTGCTGTTAAGAATACTGTGGGAGACTGTATCAAAAGCTTTGCTAAATTCAAGATATATCACATCCACCTCTTTCCCCACATCCACAGAGCCAGTCATCTCATCATAGAAGGCAATCAGGTTGGTCAGGCATGACTTGCCCTTGGTGAATTCATGTTGACTGTTCCTGATCACCTTCCTCTCTTCCAAGTGCTTAACTGGTAGTTGTAGTTGTTAATGTTCTCTGAAAACCAGCCCAGTAGCATATAAAGAATAGTATTGTATTGTTCTAGCACCTGTTAATGCTTCATGGCTCAGTGACAGAATTTCCCTTATTACTTTCCATAATTGAAGTTTTATATCTTGGCTGTGAAAGTTTAGGGGGAATGTTTTAGCTGTTTAAGTACCAGGAACAGAGAAAAACAGAATTTTGCTTGTTTCTCATGTGCCAAAACTCCTTGAATTACCAGATTATCCTAGTTTAATTAGTACACCGGGTTTCTTTAAAATATAGTCATATTTTTAAAAGGGCAATTTCACAGAAAATATGTTTAAAGGTACAATTCAAGACCCTCTCTCTTTTTTTCCCTCCAGCATTGATTTATGCAGGAAGTGAGAATAGGGAGTTCTGTGTTATGCTGTATCTGATGGTGACACTTCCCGGGGCACCCAGGGCTGAGAGAGATCTTGTTGCCATTTTCCTCCAGCATGAGGGAGTTTTGCCTGTGCCAGCTCCCTAACACCACCAGCACTCTTCTGTGGGGCACACCTCCCCACCAGTTGACAGTAGACATACCCCAGCCTTCAAGACCCTTTAAAGTATCTCCCTGTGGTGTCCGCTCCAATCACCGGATACCCACAAAAATCCGAGATCCTCCATTCCCAAAGAATAGTGTACCTCAGTTTACCTGTTTTACCTTAGACTACTGTTCCTGTATCACGCACAGTATTTGAGTTCAGTTATAGTGAAACAAAAGGAAGTGTATTGAAGAAAAAATAGAGATTCAACTAGAAAGAAGTGTGAATGATGGAAACAAATGATTTACCTACAAAACAAAATCATAAAACGTGAACTAGGCCTGCACTTATTAATAGTTATTTTCCTAGGTAATAAAGGAGATTCTTACCCCAAGTTAGTCTCTTGAAGTGTTTGCCAGCCCCAAAAAATCTTAGGTGGAGCACCTCAGCTCATCAATATAACTCCTCAGTGAATGGATCCAGCGTGTCTTTCTTCACCCTTTGATATACTGAATTCATCCCTTGTCTCTATTCACAGACAGGGCACTCCCCTCACTGTCCTGTTGTTCCTTTTCACTGTCGAATGGTTTTGATGTTTAGAGTTTATCTTTGATGATATTCCATAGACTTTTCTGGGTTGGTGCAAAGGTGGACAATTGAGAAATACATGACATAATTGGCTAGCTAAAGAGAGATGACAAGTCTCTCTTGTTGGAATGGGCCAGCACCGAGACACATGATCCTCTGGTGAATCGCTTTCCTTCTAAGACCCTAGAGGCATAAAGCTCGAGTTTACATTATTCTTTAAATAGTACCCATACATACATCTCGCGCTGGTTATGAGTATCGCCAAGTTACAAGCTTTCGGTAGAGACCTTACATGCTACCCTTTATGGTTAAATATCATGAAAGAGGTGTCTTAGGTTTCTTAAGTATGCTGAGGTTGTCCTGTCTGAGACAGAAGTTATGTGTAAAGAACAGTGAAACCTTTACCACTTGGCATCTGTGAGTCTCAGGCTGGATCTACACTAACGACGGCAAATTCGCCACTGTCAGATCGATTGCTCTGGATCAACTGAGCGGTCTGTGTAGACCTGCTCAGTCGATCCAGCAATCGACGCAGAAAAACTACCCCCGGTAAGTGGTGTAGCGCTGCGTCGATGGGAACGCTTTTCCCTTCGGCACAGCGCAGTATGGATGGCGTGCAGAGCAGACGCAGTGAAGTCGACAGGAGATACGCAAGCGATTTACATCACTTGCATATCTCCTGTTGACTGCCACCGAATCTGGAAGGCAAGTGTAGACCGGACCTCAGTCACACTGGTGCTTTTGCCTTGTTCTTGAATGAAACTCATGCTGATCATAGATCATTTAAATGAAGTCTGAGAGATTTTGTGGGACTTCCCCTAATACACAGATAGACTCATGGTTTTAAAGTTGATTCCCCTTATGGTAATTTTTAATAAGTTGTTATATATTTTGAAACTTTATTGTAAAAAGTTATTGGTTTCAGGAAACACAGCAGTCTGTGATGAGACTCCCGTTTTAGCAGTGTAAACGTGTATATTTTCCCATTTGCTCCAACTTTAATCAGAGGACTCAGTCTGTGATGGTTTTTAAATGTTGAGAAAGGAAATGTGTGGAATGTTCCAAGTGGTTATAGCTAGAATTAATAGAATGATGTTAAGGAAAGGTCAGTTTAATCTACATAATCAGAAAAAATATCCTCCCTGTAATATCTATTAGACGGTGGAGTAGTCTCGCAAATGGTGGAAGCCTCATTGCCTGGCCTATTTTAAGAGTCAGTAGGACAATGCAGCAGGATAGATTATTTGATCTAATACGTATTTTCTGTAACTTAATTTCTATGATTCCACCAAATATGTACAACTGGGGGATCAGCATAGATGCCTCTCTGAAACCACTACCATTGCATAACCAGGCCTGTACTAGGAGAAGCAATTGTGGGAGGGGAATCTGGTGTTCAAGTTCCCAGGTGAGTGTTCAGCAATTAAGCTAAATCAGGAAGGTTATGATTTGAGGCTAGCTATGGCTGCTTTCTAGCTAAATCACAATTCTATTTATTCTTCCTATTCAGTCAGTTTCTTATTTTGTTTCCATGTTGATGGCTTGGAAGGAGTTTTTCTCCCTATCAGTGTGTAAAGCTGGAAGCTGGTATGTGACACGTCCCCCAAAAAATGAATATATATTCCTGTCTGCCTATCAAATATTATGAGAACTAGGGCTGCAGGCTTCAGCTTTTGAGACACGGTCTCTCCCACTGCACTAAAGAAGGAATTTCGATAGTTCAAACCAGCAAACATGCTGACTTACTTTCTTTGTACTGTAATTACTTACATTCTTCCCCAGAGATTCTCAGAATTCCAAATTAAAGGCTCAGGAGCTGAGATAAAAAGTGATGTCAAATGAGAGAGAGACAGACTATGCATGCAGTATAGGCCAGTCTCTGCCCTCATTTATATCCGTGCAACCTTTGATTTCGAGAAGGTTTGTACTACATGCAAATCCAAGCAGAATTTGGTCCCAAATACTGTCTCGTACAGTCTATAGACTTTTTTTTTAAACAGTTTTTTGCATAATCTGAAGCAGTGGAACCCCTCCCCTATCTGTGCAGCAGGTATGTCATTAAAGCAGTTTATGCAGTGGATCTAGACCTACATATCACCAGTCCTAGCAAATGTTCTAATCTTTCAGTTTAGCGCACAGTAGCAAGCTCAAGCCAGCGGAAGCACAAGGTGTGTGTCCAGCAGTCTGCACGTACAGCTTTCATTTGACTTTCCACATGGTGTGGTGCTCTCAGAATAAGTGGATCAAGTATTACTGCAATCTGAATGCTAGGAGAAACCATAGATTGGTATTACGATTTATTATGGACTCAGGATGTTGCCTCCTTTTGAATGATAACTTTGATTAAAATAAGCTGCTTTGAGAATGTAATACATTTACGGAGGATACAAAAACATGTACTTCTACAGACTGACAGCTTTTTCCACATCCCCTTCAGTACTTTATGCCTCCGACAGAGAAATGGATTATTTGAGTAATCAGATGCTTTCCCTACGTCAAATTGTTGTTTAGGGGGCACTTAAAAGATCGTTTCTTTTAAATTTTGACTGCTTTTAATTCTGTTCAGACTCAGCTCAACTGTTGCCATTAACTCTAGGCAGGAGCTTATAAAGGGATCCATCAGAATTCCTGATCTTATGCTTCAAGATCACCAGTCCCAGGCTACAAAGGCGATGCAGACCAAAACATCTGCCAGGCATACTCTGCTTCTCCAGCAAGCAGACTAGCAGGCTGACAGCTGTCTTCTTTGGGGGATGACAGCCCAAAGACAGGGATTGCAGTGGTCTGGGGGTTCCCACTTGCTCCGTTGTAACCAGATGTTGCTGCACAGCAAGTGTAAAAGGATTGAGGTGGACAGGCACATGTACTTCAGGCATTTTGAGCAGTTCCTTAGATTAGAAAACGGAATGGTAGCTCTTCATGCCTCCTGCCCGCTTTGCTGTCAAGTAGGGCTAGTCAAAAGCTTTAGCCCCAGCATGTTGAGAGCAGCACGTACAGATTAGAGTCAGTTAGAAAGCATTTCCCTCATTCCTCACTTGTCTCCTTCTCTCTCCCAACTATCAGGGGAAAAAACAGCTAAATCTACCCCCTTCTCAGGGAAGGTTTTGGAAGGTTAGACAGAAGGCAGAGCCAGTTCCCAAGTCGTTTTGTTTAAGTTCTGAATCAGACTCTCTTCAGGTTTATGTCTCGAGAAGGGAATTGATGTGATCTTTCAATAGCTGAAAGTCATAAATTGCTGAATTAAACAAATTGCAGTAATTTCTAATCTAGCTCAGGATCAGGTGCCTTCTGTCAGAGTTCCCATTTCTAGATATTTTAGCTAGACTGTGTATCTTATAATAAACGCATCACTTTTTTATCGAGCACGTTAAGAAAAAGACATGTATAACCAGCTCTTGGGAATCAGTGCAGTGCATTGCATAGCAATCCCCTGGCTTCTGATACCCCCCTTTATTGGCCAGATTCTGACAGATAAAAATGAATTGAACATTGAATTAAAAACTGGTGGTTGCATATGTGCAAGTAACCACAATCTAATTTAATTTGCTATGTACCAACAGAATATAGTCCTAACCAAATACCCACAGAGAGTGAGTGTGTGTGTATATATATATATATGTCTGTAGTGCTTTTACAAAGGTCCGTTTCTCAAAGCTGAAAAACCAAAATTGAATGGGACAAAATATATCAATCCTAGCAGTGGTGTAGCTCCAGTAGTAGACAAGGATGACAAAATTATAAATCATGGCACAGCAAAGGCAAAGTATTTAATAAATATTTCTCTTTTGTATTCCGATAGAAGAGGGATGATGCATTATCTTGCAGTAGTAGTGAAATACATTATATTCTATCAGTAGCTAGGAAGGATATTCAACAGCAATTATTAAACATTTTTAAATTGGCAAGACTGGATAACTTGCACCCAAGAGTATTAAAAGAATTGGCCAAGGAGCTCTCTGAACCATTTGTGTTGATTTTTAACAAATTTTGGAACACTGGAGTAGTTCAGAGAACTGGAAAAAACTAATTTTATGACAATATTTTAAAAGGTTAAACCAGACGATCTGAGGTACTATGTGCTTGTTAGATGACATCAGCCAATAGAGAACTAAATTTGCTGGTAGCATGGTTTTATGGACAATAGCTGTTGTCAATCAAACTTGTTTTTAATGAGATCACAAGTTTGATTGATAAAAGGCAACTGTGTTGACATAATATAGTTAGGCTTCTGTAAGGCATTCGGCAGAATACATTGGCATTATGATAAAAATGTTAGTAATATACCAAATCAATTCATCCCCTTTTAAAAACTGGTTAACTGATAGATGGCAGAAAGTAATTGTAAATGCGGAATCATCATCCAATGGGGATGCTTCCCTTGGGGTTCCACAGGAATCTGTTCTCTGCTAAATGCTTTTTATTATCTTTTTCAGTGATCTGGAAAAAATATAAAATCAGTGCTGGTAAAATTTTAGATGACACAAAAATTGCTGGATTGGTAAATGAGGCTGGGGACAAGTCAGTGATACAGACTGCCCTTGGTAAAGTGAGCTCATTTGAACAACGTGCATTTTAACACAGCCTAAGGCAAGGTCATAAATCTAGGAACAGAGAATGTTAGTCATTATTATAGTCACCCATCATATATCCTGTAAAGCAGTGACTCTGAAAAGGACTTGAGGGTCATGGTAGGTAACTGATTGAACAGGAACTCCAAACACCTTGCAGTGGGTGCGGGGGCAAAGATGGACATAGGCTATGTAAGCAAGGGGATATCAAGTAGGAGTGAGGGAGCTGTTTTTACCTCTGTGTGTGGTGAGATCATTACTGGAATGACTCATAGACTCATAGACTCATAGACTCATAGGTCAGAAGGGACCAATATGATCATCTAGTCTGACCTCCCGCACAAGGCAGGCCACAAAACCCTACCCATACACATTTATAACAACCCCGAACCCATGACTGAGTTATTGAAATCCTCAAAAGTGAGATTTGAAGACCTCAAGCTGCAGGGAATCCACCAGCAAGCGACTCATGCCCCATGCTGCAGGGGAAGGCGAAAAACCTCCGTGGCCCCTGCCAATCCGCCCCGGAGGAAAATTCCTTCCCGACCCCAAATATGGCGATCAGCTAAACCCTGAGCATGTGGGCAAGACTCACCAGCCAGCACCCAAAAAGGAATTCTCTGCAGTAACTCAGTTCCCATCCCATCCAGCATTCCCACAGACCATTGAGCAGACTTATCTGCCGATAATCCAAAATCAATCGCTCAAATTAAACTATCCCATCATAACATCCCCTCCATAAACTTATCAAGCTTAGTCTTAAAGCCAGATAAGTCATTTGCCCCCACTACTTCCCTCGGAAGGCTGTTCCAGAACTTCACTCCCCTAATGGTTAGAAACCTTCGTCTAATTTCAAGTCTAAATTTCCTAATATCCAGTTTGTACCCATTCGTCCTCGTGCCTATATTAGTACTAAACTTAAACAATTCCTCTCCCTCCCTAACGTTAATCCCCCTGATATATTTATATAGAGCAAGCATATCCCCCCGGAGCCTTCTTTTGGCCAGGCTAAACAAGCCAAGCTCTTTGAGTCTCCTTTCATAAGGCAGATTTTCCATTCCTCGGATCATCCTAGTAGCCCGTCTCTGAACCTGTTCCAGTTTGAATTCATCCTTCTTAAACATGGGACACCAGAACTGCACACAATATTCCAGGTGGGGTCTCACCAGCGCCGTATATAACGGCACTAACACCTCCTTCTCCTTGCTGGAAATACCTCGCCTGATGCATCCTAAAACCGCATTTGCTTTTTTAACAGCCATATCACATTGGCGGCTCATAGTCATCCTGTTATCAACCAATACCCCAAGGTCCTTCTCCTCCTCCGTCGTTTCCAACTGATGCATCCCCAACGTATATGTAAAATTCTTATTATTAATCCCTAAGTGCATGACCTTGCACTTTTCACTATTATATTTCATCCGATTACTATTGCTCCAGTGTACAAGGTAGTCCAGATCTTCCTGAATAGCATCCCGGTCCTTCTCCGTGTTAGCAATACCCCCCAGCTTCGTATCATCCGCAAATTTTATTAACACACTCTCGCTCTTTGTGTCAAGATCAGTTATAAAAAGGTTAAATAAGGTCGGTCCAAGAACCGATCCTTGAGGGACTCCGCTAGTAACCTCCTTCCAGCCTGACAGTTCACCCTTCAGCACGACCCGCTGTAGTCTCCCTTTTAACCAGTTCCTTATCCACCTTACAACTTTCACATTCATCCCCATCTTTTCCAATTTAACTAACAGTTCCCCATGCGGAACCGTGTCAAACGCCTTACTGAAGTCGAGGTAAATTAGATCTACCGCATTGCCCTTGTCTAAGTAATCCGTCACCTTCTCAAAGAAGGAGATCAGGTTGGTTTGGCACGATCTACCTTTAGTAAATCCATGTTGCAATTTGTCCCAATTACCATTGACCTCCATGTCCTTAACTACTTTCTCCCTTAAAATTTTTTCCAAGACCTTACACACGACAGACGTCAAGCTAACAGGCCTATAATTACCCGGATCACTTTTATTCCCTTTCTTAAAAATAGGAACTACGTTAGCAATTCTCCAGTCGTACGGCACAACCCCCGAGTTTACCGATTGCTTAAAAATTCTCGCTAACGGGCTCGCAATTTCACGCGCCAGCTCCTTTAATATCCTCGGGTGGAGATTGTCCGGTCCCTCCGATTTTGTCCCATCAAGCTGTTCAAGTTTGGCCTCTACCTCAGATACGGTAATATCCACCACCACATCCAGATTCCCGTTCGTCATCCCTCCATCATCCCTAAACTCCTCACTAGTCTTATTAAAGACCGAGGCAAAGTACTTATTTAGATATTGGGCCATGCCTAGGTTATCCTTAACCTCTGTTCCATCCTCAGCGTATAGCGGCCCCACTTCTTCTTTCTTTGTTTTCTTCTTATTTATGTGACTGTAGAACCTTTTACTATTGATTTTGATTCCCTTCGCAAGGTCCAGTTCTACGCGGCTTTTAGCCTTCCTCACTTTATCCCTACACGTTCTCACCTCACTAAGGTAGCTTCCCTTACTAATCCCGCCTTTCTTCCACTCCCTGTAAGCTTTCTGCTTTTTCCTAATCCCCTCTCTGAGTTGCTTGCTCATCCCTTCAGGTCTGGTGTCTACACGTCAGATGGTGTGTTGAAAAATTGGAAAGCACTATAAAAGTGGTTACAAGTTCGGAAAAAACATGTCTTATTTTGAGAGTTTGTTTATTGAAGAGAAGGTTGAGGTGACTTGATCATTGCCTGCAAGTACCTACATGGGGAAGAGATTTCTGCTAGTAGGTGACTTGACTCTTTAATTTAGCAGAAAAAGTCATAACAAGATCCAGTGGTTGGAAACTGAAGCTAGACAAACTCAGACTAGAAATAAGGCTCATTTTTTAATAGAAAGGGTAATTAACCATTGGATTAATTTACACCAGGATATGGCAGATTATTTATCACTTGAAGTCTTTAAATTAAGACTGGATGTTTATCTAAAAAATACTCTGTAGCTCAAACAGAAGTTATGGGTTCGATGCAAAAATTATTGGGTGAGATTCTGTGGCCTTTGTTATGCAGGAGGTCAGAAAAGATCATCGTAATGAGCCAGACTCAACAAGTAGCTGGCTGAGGCAGGAACAGATGCAGACTGGATCAGGTGTACTCTGTCAGACCGAACAGGCAACGGGAGTACTCCTGGCCAAGTGACGCCATTGGGCAAAGTTTATATACCAGCTTTGGGTTCACCTGAGTGAGTCCTGGCTTCTGGATTGGCTCAACCCTGGTTGAATGGCATGGGGCCTATCACAAGACCTGCAGGCAATCGCTTCTGATGACTCGTTAGGCTTAAGCAGGCTCAGAGTTAGAGGAGAGGTGCTCAGGCTCAGATGTAGCACAAAGATAACTCATCACATAATGGTCCTTTGTGGCCTTAAAATACGTTAAATTCTCAGCTAGTGTAAATTGACTTTAATGGACCAGTTCAGAGTTTGGCCCAATGTATTCCAGACATGCCAATCTGTCGTGGGTTCTTCCATTTGGGAATTACTGCACCTCGACTTTCAATTAGCCACAGATGGTCTGAGCAGGTTCCAATGACGTATAGTAGCCAAGAAGTAGCTAGCAGGTTTATTCCTTTCCTAGACAGCCTCAGAAAGCATAAAAACCACTCAGGTAAAGGGAAAATACAACCCCTGGAAACCTTCTTATTCACTGGGAGATACTAATCTTGAGTTTCCTCCCAGCTTCAGCTGAGCTGCAGCCACACTGCATCATTCAATTAACCCCTTAATTTAGATTTAGAGCAAAAAGACAAATAGCTAATTGCTTTTTACACCCCATCTGCACCTATTCACTCACCCACACAAATCACTTGGAAAGGAATTCCCAAAGCTGAAAAAGAGCTATTAGTTAAAGGGAAAACATCCTGAGTCTTGGAGACAGGAAGGAATAGAGCTTTGGTCTTCCCCCCTTGCAGACTCTTTGCAAACAAGACACAAGGGATGGCAAGAAACCCCATCTCTGCTCCTGGAGAGCTCTCCTTTCCCATACAAATATAAAAAGGGGGTGGGGAGGAGGAAATGGAAAACAAGCAAACCGCTTTAGGGTGTATCTGCCATGCTAGTCAAGGTGAATTCCCTGCTCTGGTAGATGCACACATGCTAGGTTTGATTGTTCTAGGTGTGCTACAAATCGCAGTGTAGTTGCAGCTACAGCAGCAGCAGCAAGCTGCTTGCATACATACCTACCTAGGGTTCAGACAAATTGGTACTTGAGCAACCAGTCCATGCCACTGCTGTGGCCACACTGCTCTTTTTAGCATGCTACCTTAAACCAGGCTAGTGTGTGTACATCTCTCCGAGATGGGAATTCACACTCGAGTTATACTGTAGACATAACTTTAGATGCTATCGCAAAGATGAAAGACATGATCAGGCTGATTCTGCCCCCCTGGCTCATAATGAGCAATTGTTTACCCTGAGAACAGTCCCATTTATTTCAGTCAAAGTGCTCATGCGGTTAGGTATTGTTCAGTGTGAGCAGGGGTAACAGAACTGGGCCCTTCTATAACATATGGTATTGTTGTACAATTTGAGTCCATACAAAAACCAACAATAACAAGAGACTAAATTTTAGCTGAAGGAAAGTTTTAGTTGAAAGGATTCTCTGTCACTATCTGCCGGAAATAGACAGCATTGCATTTCAGGGCTAGATTGTTAGGGAAACTAACAGGAAAGACAATTCACAGTTAAAGGGTAAGTTCCACTGTTTGAACAAACTCCAGTTCTTTTTCTTTTGATTGAAAGAAGAGAATGGTGAAAGGTACAGCCTGGATTCTTTTAAGTATATAATTATAGTTTTATATTTAGAAGCAGCTAAGAAATTCTAATGCTGAAAAGCTGTTTAATCCATGTCCTTGGTGAACAACAGAACTATTGTACTGATGGAAAGTTATGCAATTAACAGCATAAATATTTATTATGAGTTCAACTGATACCAACTACCTTATCTTTAGATGGTACTGGATATCCAATAATTTACCAGTTGGCTGTTAAAGTGGTGAGAGTAGAAGGCAG
>ML675643.1:3583192-3611995 GCA_007922155.1 Mesoclemmys tuberculata
CCAATAATTTACCAGTTGGCTGTTAAAGTGGTGAGAGTAGAAGGCAGTGACTGCTACGGAGAAATTTATATAACACAGTTTGTGTACTTATTGCCTGCTAATTTATGTGCAGCATTTTAAGTCTCAGTTTACCTGCCAAATTCTCCTCTCCAATACATCAGTGGAAGTCAGTGGGGTTTTATGGGGGTAATTGAAAAAATAAATAGGTCCTATATGTTTAGCAGTCCCTGTGTTACATGGTGGTTATATGGCCCCAGATAATCCCCAGGTCACTTATTATGAGTGTCATTTGAATTTATAACACATCTTTTACATATGAGGTGCACCCCAACTCATAAGCCTTCATTTATCAAACTGTCTGACTAACAAATTCACTCATCCACATTCCATGTGACACAGACCTTGATCTTTTTAGCTCAAAACCACATTCTGTCTGTGTACTTAACCTACATTAAGGACCTCCTCACAGAGGCAAGCCTGTTTTAAGTGTTTATTTTAAATGATCTCTTAACTTTTTCAGTACGATTTCATCCCATCTTTTAAGAGCCACCTCAGGCCAGCTGAGTTTTGTTAATACCTTTGATGGTCCTTTAGAACAGGTTTAAAATCCTAAAGTAAAGTTAAGGGTCTGATTTAAAGACTAAAGCAAGAAAATCCAGAGTTCAATCTGCCAGAATCTGTAGGAAATAACCCTCCTCTTGGCATTCTTTTTTTGGGTCCAGCACAGTAAGGAACAGTGATGTGGCATGGACATTCTGTAGAATACTAAAGCAGGAATGGAGAAGTCAGTGAACACTCCTTCTTTTACATTTGAAAGACTTCCAATATACAAAAAAACCCTTTCAAGTTATTGAGAACTCTGTCCGTGTCCCAACAACATGCCATGTAAGCATCTGTGAGGACAGAGTCTGAGGGTGCTTCTGTTGGGGAGAGAGGAGATCACCCTGCCAACATATATACTGGGGTATTTAGTGGCGAGGGATTGGATTAAAGAGAGAAATGGGTGGTGTTCTATGAAGGCCTGGGTTTAAAGCCTACGCCTCTATACCACTGCAGCGCCGAGATTGCTGAAATCTTCCCTTTGGAGACCCAGAAGTTGTGGAGCAAGTCCACAGTTCAGATTCAGTTCAACCAGTTCAAATTAAGTGATTAGTTTAATATGTACCATCTAAAGGGGAGGCAAAAAAGGTGAGTTTCCAGTCCAGTGTTTAATAATATGTGGCTCTTAGTAACTCCAAAGGGCTTCACAAATCTTAGTAAGAACGATCAGCCTCACAACATCACTGTGAAGTCGATATCGTCCCTGTTTTACAGGTGGTGAAACTGAAGCACAGCATGACGAGTTTTAGTTAATGACACAAAGGGGTTCAGTGGCAGAGCTGAGATTAGACCTTGGAATTCCTGGCTCCTGGTCCTGTGCTCAGTCTACTTGCCCGTGCCCCTAAGGCAGTGGTTCTCAACCAATTTATCACTGTGGGCTGCATATGCTGCTCTCTTATGTGTTATGTGGACCACATCCACACAATATATATACTGCCTGTATGGCCCTAAGGTGGTCACATGGGCCACAGCTGTGTGCCGATTGGGCCACAAGCAGCCCCTGGGCTGAAAACCACTGCCCTGAGGATATGTCAGACTGCTATTTTTAGCACACTAGCTCAAGGGAAACTAGCATGAGTCTATTCACCTGGGGTGGGAGGTTCATGCAATGTGGATGTTGTAATTCTGGTGGAGATGTGGGCCAGCCACCTGTGTCTGCTGGGAATCATCTGTCCCTGAAGATCGTGGGAGAGGAAGTTCAGGCTGGAGAAGAAAATTGCCAACCAAAAATCTTTTTAGAAATTAACCCCTTTCTAGATTTAATTTTTCAAAATCCCCCTATAATTGATCTAGTGGAATGAAAAGGCTCTGAGGCTCCCAAGGGTGTGTGTCTGTAAATCAAAAACAATCAAATATACATGTCTCTTGGCCAAAAGTGTAAGTGCAAAATTCCATCCCAGTGTGTATTCAAATCGCTGAGTTACAAACCTCTAAAATAACAAGGGATTTATGGGCGGAATATGATTGATTTATTGCTATAATGTATAGTGGTTTGGCAAGAACCTCTGAAGGCTGTAGTAAAGGAGGTTGGTACTAATAAAGGTGCAATATATTTAAACCAAAACTATGTGAGTAAAAAAAAAAAGAGAGATCTTATAGCATTACCACCGATCTAGGTAATTTGATTAGAGTCAGACTCAGTGCCCTGAGATACTTGATGATCTGCTTGTTAACCAAATTAACTGGTCTAGAAGCTTCTGGTAGAGCAGTGGTGGGTTTAGAAGTTGGGAGGCAAGAGCCTGGCTGGAGCCACCTCCAGTGAAGGCCCATTCATTAGTGTTAAAGTAGCTGCCTTCCACCCATTCCCCGTCTCTGCCTTCTTGGTCTTATGCCTCGTATTTCTTTCCCAACACTTTTCTGTCGTCTCCCACCATCCCTCTGTTTGACCTTTCCTGATTTCCCACCAAAGTCCTAACAATCTGTGCTGGGTCTGCTCTGACCTTCAAATATTGCATGCTCCAAGACTAGCCTAGATCAGTGTGGCCTGGAATTCCTTGTGCCTCTCTGATACTGGGGAAGCCATGGATTATACTGGATTTGAAGACCGGAGTTGGCCAGACCTAAGTCTCCATGATAGGCTTCCCAGGATATCAGCAAATGTGGAGGACCTGTGTTGGGGTTACAGAAGGGAAAGGACTGTACAATGGACTGAGATTCAGTTCAATGTTTGGGCCAAGAATAGAACCAATTCCTATTTTTCTGACCTTGTTTGCCCACTGTTCATTTGAAAGTGAAAGAGGCTACTGGGTGGAATAGCAGTCTCCCTTTTTACAACTGGCAGTAAGAGGGCAGATTGATGGCAGGGTGGCAGTTTGTGCAGAGCGGTATGCTAAATCAGTGACCACCACGCTGATTCTAAAAATAGAGAGTTTGAAGACTATTGAGAGAGACAGAAAAGAGTACACTCAGTGTACATTTTCAAGTCCTTTCAGCCAAAGCCATTTGATTTTTGAGCCTAGCCGTTGCCTTGTTAGTGAAATTGATAGTGGAAAATGTTGTCTCTTATAAAAGGGAACGTTTAGTTGTTTTCTCATTAGAATTCTATATAGAAATAACTGTGTGAGCTAATTTTTTAAACTGTTTGATTCATTTGCCCAGCACATTCCTATTTTTGGTGCCATGAAAGTCTCTTCCACAAGTTCTCTTTCAGCTGTTTCTCATGCCTTAGTTTACTCAGAAAACTTTGTACTGTATGTTTTATTTAGTGTACTTTAACCATATTCTGTGCCTATCAGCACACAGACTAAGGACACTAACAATAAGGCCCTAGGTCCAAAGCTTCATCACCAGAAGAGCTAAAATTGTAAATTGTGCACAGGAATTCAAAGGACTTGCATGTAGCAAATCCAGCTTTTTGTTAATCACTGCTGGGGATTTATTTTTTTTCAAATCTAATAGAAAAACTGGTGGTAAAAACAAGATTCAAGTGTGGTTTTATCTAACAGAATGAGAGGAATGTCTAGTGAAGCAGTAGGGGAGATGACAGAAAAGAACAACAAAATTATTATGTGAAGATATTCCCTGAATGGGAAGCTGCATGTTCCTGCTAAAGGGACATATACAGTCAAGATTTATAAGACCCACATGTGTTACACAGAAGGAGTCTCTGCTACTGTAGCACCTTTCATCCAAGGATCGCAGAATTCGATGCATTTAATGAAGGAAACTTCATAACTCTTCTAGAGCGCAGGTATGACATGATAGAGATGGGAGATGCTGAAGCACACAGGGTTAAGGCCTGGTCTACAATGTAAGCTGCCTCATGTTGACCTAACCCTATGAGCGTATACACTGAAATGTAGCTCCCACCGATGTAGCTTGCCCACTACACCGACTTAGTAACTCCACCTCTGCGAAAGGCGTAGTGCTGAGGTCAATGTAGTTAGTTCGATGTAGTGTCAGTGTAGACACTGCACCACTTATATTGATTGCTGTTGGCTTTCAGAAGCCGTCCCACAATGCCTCCCACTGAGAGTTAAATCTGTGCAAGCACGCCTGGCGAGGACGCACACCGCTGATGCGAGGAGCGTAGTGTGGACGTGCAGAAGCGATGGGTTTACTGCGATGGCTATCCGTTGACGTAATTTAGATTGATTTAATTTTGTAATGTAGACTTTCCCTAAGTGACCAGAGTATATAGCGCATGATGTGGCTGATATGGGTGTGGAACCCAGCAGTCCTAACTCTCATTCCCCTGCTTTTGATCAGTAGACCATGTCCACTGCTTGATCCATTCCCACAGCTGTGTAGTGGCACAGAGTACTGTGGCATCAGCCCTTGTGAAGTCGCTTCTGCTTTACATTTTTTATCCATAGATAACAATGGGGTCTGCCTCTGTGCTGATTTACTAATGAGTAATGAGCCCTTCCGTTAAGAAGATCTGAGCCATTCCTCTACAGTCAAAGGGAAGGGTTGATGCCCTCCTGAGTTTAAAAAAGTCTGTTCAATCGTATGACTAATAATAAATAATTCTTATTATTTGTGTCTTCAGATCTCTCTGTAAATAGTTCTTTGTGTGATTTGTAGCTGTGTAACTTAAGATAACGATGAGGGAAATAGAAATGGCGGAGTTAGGTATATTTTGATTTTAAGCCTTGCTCTCAAACATCAGGTATTGTCCATTGCCAGAGGAAGGTTACTGGCTGCGATGCACCATTGGTAGGATCTGGTATGGCAGATCTTATATTCAGCCAGCTCTCAGCTCTAGTGTGTGGGTGAAATCCTAATCCTGTTGAAGTCAATGGCAAAATTCCCAATTCTTCAGCTGGGGCAGGATTTAATTCTGTGTACTTTTAATATTTCTCCATTCTGAGCCCAGAGTAGATAATTGGGCTTGCCTGGTTCCAGAGAGGGTATTGCCAGGGGTTGAAGGTGGCAGCACACAGGGAAATACCGACAGATGGACCCAGAATTTAACTTGCGGAAAGCTGCTGTTTCTCTGCGCAGACTGGGAGCCCTGCCTGCTAGTGATTAGACTAGACGCTAGTGCATAGCTGCGCTGCTCCGCTGCATTAATTTCTTTGCAGGCCACTCTAAGAAAATGTGCCATGTGACCACATGGCTGTGGGCTCATGAAAGGCACTACGTTGTTTCCGTAGGAAGGAGCTGACAAGCGGCTCATAATACCCAGAATCACGTCTTGCTATCTTATTCTCTGCATTCAGACAAGCTGAAAATATTCCTGAAGTACATTTCAGATTGTTCCTGTTGTTAGTATGTTACAGCCATTCATACGTAGTGACTCTGGATATTCCAAGCACTTTATCTCACATCTCTCAGACAGTGTATCTTGCTAAGCAGCTTAACATATCCCACTTGCTGTCTGTCCATTCATGATCTAGTGGAGGAGTTATGCAGTACTATGTGAAAGAGCTGAGTTCAATTCATGGTGACTCATTCCCAGGCCAGCAGTGGCTGGGCCATCTGAGGAGGCAGCATACCCAGCTCTTAGCTTTGCAGAGGAAGGTGAGGAGAGCAGGGATTTCTTTGGCCATTTCAAGAGAGGAGATGAGAGGTTCCATAGTGTGTTGTGCCCTTAGCCAATAGGGGAGTCGTTGCCAAACAGTCCCTGAGTGTGTCTAGTGTAAAATAGGGATGGAGAAAATTGAGGGTGCTCAGATTTTTTTAGAGGGATGAGGGGTACTCTTATTCTTTCTTTCTCTTTAAATAGGTAGAACAAAAGGAGGAATCTAACTAACTTCAGAGGATCAACAGCATGTGAGCCCTGTCACATCTTGAGTGAATTTGTAACAGTAATATGTGTCTGTGTATAATGGCAGTGAAGATTGGGAGGCATTAGTCACATCAGTTATAAGTTTATTATAGCCAAGGGTTTATGCCCTGACTCCCTATGTGCTTGAAGAGAAATAGTTAAATGGATTGTTGGAAGGCAATAATCTCTAATCAACTATCATGCACATTTGGGAGGAGAGAATCCTGGTTTTAAGCTATAGATCTTTTACAACCACTGTGCCAAGCACCGTGGTATCTACGTACTATTCTCCCATCTGCTCCCTCAGATTTCACAGTTTGAGGACGCCCAGCATTTGTTATATTGACCATTAAAAACCACACCAAGAGGCTTGCCTACACAAACACTTACTTTGTGGAAAACTGGGGTGTCAATCTATCCCTCAATAACTTGCTGTGCACAAAGGGTCTGTCTACACAGCAATGTAAGCCTAGGGTTAATGGGACTCCACTTAGCTGACCAAGGTCAGGGAAACCTGGGTTTGAGCATCTACACTGCATTTTTAACCCTAGGATAAGGATTTTCTGACCTGTACTTTAACCCACAGCTCTGGCGTCCACACTGCAATGCACAGACCCGAGTCAAAGTAACCCTATCCCTGAGTGCCTAGCACTGCCCCGTGTCAACACTGTAGTCCTATGAATGTGTTGCACCGTGGGAAAACTCTGCTGCCCATCCTGTTTCCTAACTGTGATGGTGTTATTAGTGGGGCTCAGGTGCCCATAAGGAGCACGTGGGTACATAAATCGCATAATTAGCTCCTTTGGTGGCTGTCTCAGTAGAACGACGGCAATTTGAGAAGGCTTTATACTGAACGACCATCTAATGTGAGAGCTGGGCTCTCCACTGCTAGGCTGAGTCACATGGGCAGGAAAATGCCTCTGTTCTGAGGAGAATTCGGACATCTGTCTTCAGGGCTGTCAAACTATTCAAATGCAACTTGGCAATTCTTAATTTCTAGAATGGGCTGTTCAGTGAAGGTGCTTTTGTTTGGTGGGTTTTTAATTTATTTTGGTCTGTTTGTTTTGAAGTTTGACATACATTGTAGGTTTCAGAGGAAAACCACACACACCCCAGCCTGGCGGCTGCCGGCTACAGAACAATGAAGGACATCCCTAGGGCTTGGAGTACAGAGCGCTCCAGCCCCCTCCAGGGACCCCTTATCCCTGCTGCACCCCAGTAGGCTGGTATAAGGGATCCCCAGGAGGCTGTGGGGAAATTTGGTGGGGGCAGGCTCTCACTCACCCCAGGTGCCTCTGCACACGCAGCCCCAGGGAGTGCAAAGTGGGGACCAAGCCAATGTGCTGCAGGGAGGGTGAGCGGCCACTGTGTTGAGGGGTCATTCCTCCCCCTGCTGTGCTGAGCCAGCAGCCCTGCCGCTTCCCCTGCTTGCAGGGCTGCTGCTTAGTCCCCACTCTGCTCCCTGGCCCTTGCACCCAGACCCTCCTGCCCTCCCTGGGGTTGCGTGTGCAGGGGCACCTGGGATGCGCGCACTGTGTGGGCAGTGAGTGGGAGCCAGCCTCAAAACTTCCTCACAATGAGGAGTTGGAGCCACCACTGTGGGAGGCTGTGGGGAAGTTTTGGGGCTGGCTCCCACTTGTCCTGACAGTGCATGCAGCCGGGGCACCCCTACACATGCAGCGCCAGGGAGGGCGGGCCAGGAGCAAGGGACAGAGAGCAGAGTGGGACCAAGCCCTGCCCTGCGGAGAGGAGGGTGAGCAGCAGGGCTCCCCGATCAGCACAGCTGGGGGAGGGATGACTTCCAACATCCCGGTGGCTGGGAGCCACCTCCTAGCTGTCAGCTTTGCTCTGGGCAAGCGCCGCACAGCAGCAGGGAGCAGGGAGGGGGAGCGCACTCAGCCAAGTAATGGCGCTCCTGGCCACTGTGCCGGCTGCCGCAGCCTTGCGCCTCTGCCTCCAGGAGCTCTGAGATAAATCCAGAGAACGCCTGGGATCCAAGTCAAGCCGGGACCGCGGGCACACAGGAAAGCAATAGGGCTCAGGCCCTGGGCCCCAGGTTAACACTGGCTCAGACCCTCCAGCCCTGAGGAGTCCTGGGGCCCTAGGTCTGAGCCCTAGGTTAGCACAATTGGTATGTGAACCGGGGGGGGGGGGCTTCTTAAGCCCGGGCTTACATCTGTGTAGATATATTCAACGTGTCTCTGCAGACCCTGCTGCTCTGCACACTCGTAGTGCCCTGGCGTGCTCTGATCTGCTCTGCTTCGAGACTGGAATAGACTAAAGTGCGCAATGGGGAACTCTTAATGCATGGTAGCAGCAGCACATGGACCTTTAGTGATCAGCAAGCTAGGGTGGGGGTACATTTACACCCCAGCTTGCCATGAGCTGAGGGTTTGTGTAGACCAGCCCTTACCATTACTCTGCCTTGCAAGAGGGGCAGATGATCAGAAATGGCCAGATTTTGCAGCAGAGCTCAGTACCCCACACATTGAACGATGCTAAAAATCTGGCCATAAGTGTCGGTGGAAACTGCTGAGCCCTTTAAAAAATCTGGCTGCAGTTGTGGCTGCTGATGCTGCAAATCTGGCCCTGCGCCCTTTTGAAATTCTGGCCCCATGAGTCTTTTCAGTCTGTTACAGTTGTTATCTTGCCTCTTTACATAGTGCTCAAATCAGTTTATATAATAAATACTAAAGCTGCTGGCAAGACCCACCCCCCAGGAATCCCTTTTATCATCTATCCCAACAGTAAGTGGCTTTGTAATGCCCCGGTTCTTTATTGTAAAGCATAGCGACACCGCTCTTGTGAAAGCTTAGGCCAGTTACTCTGCAGAGTCACTCTTTATTTTGGTAATGAGGATTAACCCTGGGATTTTGAATTCCTGGTTATAGTTTTCTCTGATCTCGGAGATGATAATTAGCAGTGTGTTCATCAGTGTAAAAGCAGTGCACATGCTAGCTGTTCTAAGCATGTTGAGCCCTTTGTACAGTAAGCACATTTTAATCATCTCATCTCTAAGTGATGAAAGGAGTTGGATGGGAACTATGGGCTTCTAACCCATGCGGCCCTAGCGAGAGCTTTTTCTGTTCAAAATACAATGCATTTAGGAAGAGCTGTACTTTTCTGTGCAGCAGAATTAAATCCAAGTACATCCTTTTCCCCAGAGAACTTCTGAAAACAAGTCACTATCAAACAAATCATACTGTAGAAGCGAATATTTTATCAGGCTTATCAACTATTATCCCATTAACGATGTTGCAATTTCTTGAGCTTTATAGTTATATTTTCTTGTCCTTTCTTAATTAGTCTTTGGGCCATTTATAGTCATTTATATTCAAAGCCTCAAAGGAGCTAATTATCATGAGTTGCAAAAATAACACTCATCTCAGGATTTTCCTCTGTAATCTGCCTTTATACTCACCAAAAAGTTATTTTATATATGTGTATATATATATATATCCACTACGGACAGTCCAGACTGGTGGCAGCAGTGAAAATTCCCCAGGTCCTGCTAATGTACCTCAATCCTGACTCATCTACTAAGGGTTAGTGGATAGATTAGTCTCCAGACATCCTTCCCTCTCTGCTGAGACTGCCAACAAAGGGGCCAGGTGTACTGGTTGTTTGATGGTTGCATCCAACTGTTTAGATGCCACAGTCTCGTTTCATGTGAGCAAGCAATCCTGATGTTCCATGCTGGCATGGGCTGGATTTGGTCTGAAACCTTAGAAATAAAAGGCTCCTTTTCTTAATTCACAATCCCTGAGTATCTATAGTGTCAATATAGATGCAGTGTAAGAACCAAATTCTGCCACCGAATGTTGAGTTCCAGTGAGTGACATCAGTGGAAGTTGAGAGGTCATACAGAATTTGCCACTCACGTATATATACACATACATATGACATATAGCTTGAAGTGGCATGAGAAGGAATTGACTGTGGAATCTTAATCTGTTTTGCACTATAATATATGAAGTCTTTCTGTTTGAACTCCCACGTATGTGTTCTTGATTTTTTGGGGGTACTATTAATATATAAACACATATTTAGACACCTAAATAAATTGTTATATGACTTTTGTATCAATATCAAAAGCATTTAGCAGGCCAAATTCATCACTGTTGACTGTGAATTTGGTCCACCATGATTAGTGGTAAGTGATTATTAGAAAAACTAGTAAACATTTGCTGGTGATTATAAGAGAAAAGCTTTGTTTGTTTTTTGCCTTTTTGGAGGGAGGAAAGAGGGGATAAATAGAAATAATAATGAGGGTACTTAGTGCTTTCAGCTGAGGATCTTAATGTTTTACAGAGATGAGTAAACTGAGCTGATGCATGAGTGACTTATCTAAGGTCACGTGAATCAGAGGGTAAACGGGGATTAAAATCAAGGAATAGAATCCTAATTTCCAGAACCCTGCTCCAACTCCTGCATGAAGGGGGGGAAAATGCATAAGGAAGGGAGATGTTAACAGAAACTAGTACAATGTAACTGTGTAATATAGCAACCACATATAATTCAGAAAGGGTCAAATTCTGAACTGATTTAAACCCCATGCAGTCCCTGTATCTTCAATGGAAATGCATAAAGTATAAGTTAGCTCTGAGTTCAGAACATACATGCAAACATCTGAATGATGAGCAGGGCTGTTAATCACATGCATCTTGCTTCATCATAAACCTCCAGAAGTCAGGAGCATATCCTAACGGGAACTGGAACTCCATTTAACAGTGTTACGTTTTTAACAATTTTGTTATTGCAATAATGTTTGCCTTGAGTAGAGGCACAGAGGTCAGGATCCTGCCTTCACTGAATTCAAAGGGGGTATCTCCTGGCAAGGAAATATGGGGGTCTGTCTTGGCCTTCGTCTACAAGAGTGAGGAGTATTTCCTAACATTTAGGAAAGAAGAGGCCAGTCCCTGTGAAGGTCCCCTGTTAAAGAAACCCAGACTTACTTTTAAATTAAGAGCCATACCATTAATGAGGATTATTTGGGTTTTTGAAAGATCAGTAACAAAAGCTGCGTTGGAAATTGTGGAGGTGCAATTTATTTAACACAATAGAAATAATAATTAATAAATAAAACGGTTCTGCCTGCCATTCTGTCCTGTGCTAATTAAAGCTTTCTGAAAGAAACAAGAAAAAAAGATCTTGGGTATTCTTTAACCAGAGATACTGGAAAAACTGCTCCATCATTAAGATGGTGCCTTTTCACAAAGGATGCTTGTTCTACAGATGTAGTCTGTTGATGAAAAGTCTTGTAGGTTTCCCACCAGTAGAAGTTTCTTAATTACATTTTATGCATGCTCTTAGAGTACCTGTATGGTGAGAACCTGACAAATGGTCTTCTGAAAGCAAATCAATTCTGTTCTCTTGGGCTTTCTTGAATATACATGATGTCCGGAGCCTGAAAAGCTCAGCAGTGGTACAAGAGGAAGCCAAACAGTGGGGCGCCAGTTAGGCTCTATGGTTCTGTGAAAGACTTTGTAGCCTCATGTAGAAAGAAAAAGAAGAATGTGTCATTGGCTGTAGTGAGAAAATGGAACCTTCTTGTCTCTTTTGCTCGTCTCCTTATAAATAAGGTATTGTTGTCCATCCTTGGCATTTGCAGTTCATTGTGATAAATTGGTCTTGATGTGTCTGACATTTTAACCAAGTTGTTTAATGGTCTATTTCTGAAAAGGCAGTCTTTGCTATGGTTTACATCTGCATAGAATATCCAGCTTAGACAGTCACTGTCACGTACTACATTAACCATTTCCCTCCCAGGCTTGTGGAGTATGTTAAATCCACTGCATTTAATTGTCTTGGTATCTCTAAGAAGAAGCTTATAGAAATACGGTTGGGTATTTCTCCAGTCCTCTCACTTTGATTTGGTTCAGTTTCTCTCTCTTTTACATCTCATTTTGCTCTGAGTGCTTGGCTTCGGTGCAAAGATCACTTGGTTACAGTAGCTCAGTGCAAAGAGTTGATGAACTGTGACAAGTGACAGCTTCTATCCCTGCATTCTGCAAGTTCATCTGCTCTGATTTACTTTTGTTAATGTCTCTAATTGGTCTGTCAGTGAGATGATTAACCTCGTTCTGCTACTCTCCATAAATGGAATTCTCCTGTCCTACCTTCCCCATTCCTCCTGCCTCCCCAGGCTGTTTGGCTGCTGTGAACAGATGGCTAAAATAGTGCTCACAATTAAACTGTGACTACTCCATGACCTTCCTGCAGGTCAATGATCACCTTGCATTACAATGTCAGTTGTCATTACGAGTTGTCTTCCTCAAAACCAGATGTGCTAGGGCAGGGGTCGGCAACCCGCGGCTCCCGAGCCGCATGCGGCTCTTCAGCCGCGGTAAGCTGCAGCTCCGGAACGCGGCTCCCCTAGTGACTAGGGGACCAGAGCAAAAATTCTTCCCCTATTGCAGGCATGTTCAAAGAACGGCCCGCGGGCCATATACGGCCCTTCATGCTTTTTAATCCGGCCCGCCCCTGTGAGCCCCACTCTCCAGCTCCGCCGCCGAAATTGACAAGGGCGAGTCAATTTCACGGCGGAGAGTGGTCTGAAGTGCTGGCTGCTGGGGTGCAGTGTGTTGGGTGCTGTGTACATAAATGTGTATTTAATACACTCCATTCAGCTGATCCTTGCCCGGCCCCTCTGTCAAATTTTAGAACGCATTGTGGCCTGTGAGTCAAAAAGTTTGCCTACCCCTGTGGTAGGGAATACTTCCCATTCTCTTCAGCCCCGTGCTAAGCCCCGCATATGGTCAGAGAAAAGTTCTCTTCCTGTGTGACCCACAGACAGGAGATTGTCTTTGAAAATGTCATTTTGAAACAAAATATTGAAATAGCTCATTTTGAAAATGTTTCGACATTCCCGATTTGTAAACTTCCCCCCCCCCAACTGAAACGGTTGAGTGCGATCCAAATTAACAGATAGTTTCATTGCCCCCAAAATGCACAATTTTAACTTTCTTCCTGTCTTCTGGAACTTTCCCAGTGCTTCAAGAATTATTGAAAATCTGTACTAACGATCTAACGAGGTCTTGTGCCTGGTCTTTTAAAACTCTTTTCTGGACCTGCTGATTGAAAAATGACTAACTTTAGTAGCATCTGCTCAACATCCTTCATCGCTACTAATGAAATGGAAAGAGGGCCATATCATCACCATACAAAGTGACTGTATCATCTGCTTTTTCCCCAAATACAGAAAAGAAATATTTATTGAACATGTCTTTCTTTTCTGCTTTATTATTGATAAATCTGCTATTTCCATCTAGCAATAGACCAATATGATTGTCAGGATTTTTTTGTTCCTAATATATTTTTTAAAACTTCCTATTGCCCTTCACTCTGCTGATCATAGATTTATCCTTGTGTCCCTTGGCTTCTCTTAGGAATTGTAGAAAAGTGATAACTTCTGATTTATACTAATTACTATCAACTTTCTCTTTCTTCCATTTGATATGTTACATCTGCCGTCCCTTCCCAGGTTGGTTTTTTAACCAGCACAGCCTTCTTCAATTGTGGGATTGTGGCTTTTTGGGCATATATAGTAAGATATTCTTAAATGATTCCCAATTGTCATTCACATGTTTCTGATTAAATTCTCCCTCCCACATGATTTGGCTAATAGTTGCTTTCAGCATTGTGAAATGGCCCTGTTAAAGCAGCAGGTACATAAGTTACTGGTCTGGACTTTATTCTGCTTGCACGTTATAAATGTGATCAAGTCCGGATCACTTGTACCTAAGCCCCCATTAACTTTTAGTTCTGTGATCAGTTCTTCTTTATCTGTTAGGACAGGTACTAATACAGAATTCCCTCATGCTGGTTGCAACGCTTTTTGAGTTACTTACTGGCTTTTTAGTAGTGAAGGAAAATATCATTTCTGGAGTTTTCATACTTCTGTTTTGAAGGGGATACGAAATTTCCAGTGTAAATTGACAACTAAAGTTGTGTTTGCTGGCTCCTATCAGTGTTTATTATTTTTGTGGCTCAGTAAGATATTCTCTGTTAATGAGTGTTCTCAATGGCTTTTCCTTTTTTTCTGTTAGAATGGGATTGTTTGAACTATTCAGGCAAGCTGGAAAAGGACTGCTTGGCACAGCAGTGCAGTTCTGGTGATTCTCACACTGAGAACACATTGAGATGATAATATGAGTAGCAATGCATAGAAAGATCCTGTAATGATGGTAATCTTGTTCCATGGTATAAGTGGATTGCCCCAGAGGTCAGGAAGGAATGTCCTCTCGTGTACAGTATTGCACAGTTGACTAGTGGTTTGATTTTTCAGAGGTGCTGTCTCACTGACTTCAGTGGAATTAACTGGGTGCTCAGTACCTCTGAAAATCAGGCTAATGAAGCTGTTGGCAAAGGGAAAGGCAGACTGTCTTCCTCTGAACTATCTGATGTGGTCACCTGCCAAAGGCAGGATACTGGACTTGCCTAAATGAACCAGTGCTCTGATCTGGTCCGACAAATATTTTGTTCCCTACAGAATAAATAATATTATTGGGGAAAATAATTCATATTTTATTAATCTTCCCAAGTTTAGTTGATAGTTTTTTTAATAAACCAATTAAAAAAAAAAAGCCTAAATATAGTGTTTTTATGACCATTGCAGAATGAAATTTAAACAACATGGAGTGAGAAATGATAGATAGCTTCTGCCCCAGTGTTGTCTTCTCCCAGAGTTACAATGCAGCATTACATACGTTGTTAGCTGTCTGGCAGGAATAAGTGAGTGTTGGTTTTGCATGACGTATTGGTCGCTCACACAAGCAGAGGTCAGTACAGATAGTGAGAGGACTGAGAAGATAGAGAAAAGAAATCCATCATTAGCCTTTATGATTTAATGAGACTTCCTTCCAGGTGGTTGGTTGACACTTCTAGGATTATTAGAGGCAATTCTGAAGCCCAGTTCTTAAAGTTGGTGGGCTGTCCATTGTCTCCCAGCCAGCACATAGAAAGTTGGTTATCTCTTTGTGTAAATACCTGCACAGGGCTTTTAATGAAACATGTTTTGCTTCTGTGTTGAGGCTTCTCCCTTTACAATTAAAACCTCATCCTATCACAGACACATAAGATCTTATCATCATTAGTTTGAATGGAGAAATCCATTTGAAAACTTTTTCTAGAAAGAGAAGTTGGAATGTTGAGTGAGTGACTGTCTAATTGAATGAATTTTCCAGAGCACTTAATTATATGGTTTAAAGAAAACCAGAAAATGTTATGTGATTGTGTAGAGTAGTTATGCTAAATATAGATTTACTGGTATAAATCAGATGTACTGGTATAAATCAGAAATAACTCATTGGAGTCAAGGGAGTTCCAACAGTGTAAAACTAGTGTAAGTGAAAGAAGATTGAGGACCACAGTGCATCAGTGCATCTTCTTTTCTTTAGAGATTCTATTTCTGCAAGTCTTTCCTTCCCCCAAGCTTGTTTGTGGCCCAGTGCCTTTGATCTTGGTCTTGTCTAATTTTCAGCCAGCTGTAGTTACATGTGTACAAAATCTGATGAATTCGTGTTTATCCTGTCTGCCGATCTCCCTTATCTAATGGGGGAAATCTCTCTTGCTTCATGAGATTCAGAAATTGTTATATAGGAGGTACCCCAGCCCCCCCAAAAAAACAAACAAACAAACAAAAAACCAACACCAAAAAAACACACCACATAATTAGCTGCTAGTAGAGCAATTAATAACAAAAAATGTCAGACAAATTATTTGCTGAGTATTTAAATTTAGATCAGTTCAGAAGTGCCTTAGTCCAGTGGTTATATTGTGATTACCTGCATTTGGGTTTTGGTATTAAAAACATGCCCAGTTCCCATTGATATTAGTGGACTCTGCCACTATTTATAGGAATTTTACCTGGATATCAGGTTCAGAATTTGGCCACATTATATATACTAAAGCCAAGGTCTCTTTAACGTCTACAGTTCTTTTCATGTCTAAATGTATTTTTCTTCTGTTTTTATTTTTTATTTTTAGCCAAACAAGTGTGCCCAGCTGAAAAAATTAGCTGTGGAGATTCAAGCAACAAATGTATCCCATCATCCTGGAGGTGTGATGGGGAGAAAGATTGTGAAAGCGGAGTTGACGAGGCTGGTTGCACTACTGGTGAGTTATAGTAACACCTAATATCTATACAGCAGCTTTCCTCCGGAAGGCTCATGAAACAATTTACAGATTGCATGTGAATGGATGATTTTTTCCACCAACGAACTCTACAGTCACTCTGTATCTGCAACGCTATACAGCAGATTTTAGGGAGAGAAATTAAGGTTAACATCTCCATTTGGAGCTGCTTGAGGAACATAGAATAGATTTTGTGTACAGCTGAGTGCAATTACAATTACAGAACGCAGCTGGAATTTGATTAAGATATATGGGTTACCACACTTACTCATGCAAAAAGTGCTATAGGGGCTTAAATGGGCAACGGACTTTGGTTTCATGTGTCTTCCTATAGACAGCTTCCTATAGACAGCACAATGCCTCAAGCCCCGTTCTGGATCCTGGATGCATCACAGATTCAGAGGGAAAGAGTGCTTCCTCCTGAATCACCAACATCGCTTCTTGCAGAGTCTCTGTTTTATGCAAGGGCTGCCATCCAAGATAATGGCTATGCCCACCTCTGATCAGTTAAGGAGTTCTGACAAGGTCACACAGCCAAACTGGTAAGGCTATTAACAATTGATTTTTTTTTTTTGGTGGCCCAAATGATCATCTTCTTCAGCCAGATTTCTCTTTGAAGTTCTCTCTTTTCTCCAGGCCTGTCAGTCAGTTCTGATTGTCCATAGCTCGTTCCTCAGACATTTCATTCGTTTGGTTTTTTTTAAAGTCAACAATATGGAATCCAAGTTGGAAATGCTGATAACTCTGGGTAACTACACGCTGAAGGGCTCAGTTTCTCACTTTGTATGTTCCACTGGTGCCCCTCTATGTCTGTTGTGACATTTTTTGGTCTTCAATAGAAATTTAGAGTCCCTTGCAGAGGGATCTTCTCCATTGAAAGTGCCATGTACACCTATGGCATTAGTGTGTATAAAAAATGTAATAATTATCACTCTTCAACAGCTGTTAGACTGAGTTCTGTTTATAGATTCATAGTATTTAAGGCCAGAATGGACCATTAGATCATCTAGTCTGATCTCCTATATATCACCAGCCATTATATTTCACCCAGGCTCCTGCCTATATTGAAACCCAATAACTTGGTGAAAGCATTTCTTGGAAGAGGGCATCCAGTCTTGATTTGAACACATCAAGAGATGGATAATCCACCTCCTCCCTTGGTAGTTTGTTCCAGTGGTTAATCACCCTCACTGTTTAAAAAACAAATTATATCTAACTTTAGATTTGAATTTGTTTAGCTTCATCTTCCGGCCATTGCTTCTTGTTCTGCCTTCCTCTGCTGGATGAAAACGCCCTTTAGTACTCAGTATTTTCTTCTTGTGAAAATACTTTTACACTGTAATCAAGTCACCTGTTGATTCTCTTTGAGAATCAGATTGAGTTCTTTTAAGTATCTCACTTTAAGGCATTTTTCCAGCCCTCGAATCATTTTTATGACACTTTTCTGCACCATCTTCAGTTTTTCCACATCCTTTTTAAAACGTGGACATCAAAACTGTACGTATCATTCCAGTATCAGTCTCATCTGTGCTGTATGCAGAGGTAAAATCACCTCCCTACTCCCTATTTATACAGTCAGGATCCGTATATCTGCAATAGGATCTGTATTAGCCCTTTTCGCCACAGCATCACATTGGGAGCTCATGTTGAGTGGCTTTTCTACTCTGACCCAAAATCCTTTTCTGTCACTGCTGCCAAGGAGACAGTCCCCCATTCTCTCTAGGACAGGCCTGCATTCCTTGTTTCTAGATCTCTAACTTCACATCTGGCTATAACAAAACACATTTTGTTTGACTGTCCCAAGGTTACCAGCCAATCTAGCTCACTCTGTATGACTGCCTTGTTTGTGCTCCTCATTGTTTATCACTACACCAATCTTTGTGTTATCTGCAAATTTTAGCAGCAATGATTTTTTTTATTTACTTTGTTGAATAGCATCAGGCCTAGTTACAATCACTATGGAGCCCTACTAGGAACACCCCTATCCAATGACATTTCCCCTTCAGCAACTTCTTTTTGAGTTCTCAATGCATCTATCATTCTGTTCTGTTGATATTGTACAGCGCACATTTTTTAATCAGAAATTTGTGTGGTCCTAAGTAAAAACGGTTGCAGAAGTCTAAGTATATGATATCTAGATAGTTATCTTTATCATCCGAACTTGTAATCTCATTGAAGAATGAAATCAGGTTCTCCTTCGAGTGGTTGCTCAGATGCATTCCACTTAGGTGTGTGCGCGCCCTCGTGCACAGCCTTCCGGAGAACTTTTCCTAGCAGCCCCTGCAGGGGCCGGTCTCAGCGCCCCCTGGAGTCCCGCCCTTATGTGGCGGTACATATAGCGGGACCGGCCCCTCCCCTCCTCAGTTCCTTCTTTCCGCCCGTGACGGCCAGTTGAGAACTACCCCTGCTCTTCAACAGTTTGTGTTTCTCCTTTAAAAGTGAGTAGTTAGTTTATCAGTTCACCCTGAACTAAGTTAGTTTTTAGTTAGTGAGGGTTTTTAGTTAGTTAGGGAGCCTTCGGGCTCAAGGCGTCCCGGCTATGCCGGGTTCGCCGGGCTTCAAGCCATGTGCTAGCTGCGGCAAGGCCTTCCCAGCTAGCGACCCCCATGACCGTTGTTTGCGGTGTTTGGGGGAACTGCACCGGAGAGACCGGTGCAGTATCTGTAAGTCCTTTAAGCCTCGGACTCAGAGGGAGCGTGAAGTGAGGCTTAGGGCTTTTCTGATGGAGTCCGCGTTAAGTCCGGCGTCCGAGCCATCGCGGACTACTCCGGCACCGAGTGTGTCTTCGGTGCGGAGTGCGCCTCCGGCACCGGGGGTCTCGGTGCCGAAGAGGAAGAAGCGCCATCCACGCTTGCAGCGCTCCCCCGCACCGCAGGAGCGGCCGGGGTCGAGTTCGGAGGTGCTCCTCCTCATGGACGTGCCGCCGGCATCTGCTCCGGCGCCGGCCCCTGCTCCGGCACCGGCCCCGGCACCGACACTTACTAGGGAGGCTCCCCCGACTCCTGGAAGTGGGGGACCCCCTATACGGGACCCTTCGACGCCGGAGGCTATCGAGGCGGCTCAGGCTTTGTTGGAGCTGCCTACGCCTCCGGCACTCTCTCACCGGAGAGAGCCAGGGCCCGTTTCCCGGGGCAAACCCGCGATGGGGGGCCCCGAAGGGTGGGCGGCCCCGGCACCGGTGGACAGGCCGCCCACCACCCGACGCAGGAGAGTCGAGCTCGGAAGCTCCTCTCCATCTTCGTCCTCGGACGACGCGTCGCGGCACCGTTCCCGGCACCGCTCCAGGTCCCGGCACCGCTCCCGGCACCGTTCCAGGTCCCGGCACCGCTCCGGACATCGCTCTTCGTCGCGGCACCTCTCCTCGTCGTCGAGTTCTGACTCGGCACCGAGACGGCGTTCTCGGCACCGCTCCCCAGCATCAAAGCGGCGAAAGACTTCCCGGTACCGGTCGCCTTCTTCTTCGGCGTCGCCTCGTCGGCACCGAAGTCAGAGTCGCTCCTCGAGGTCGTCGCGTGGCGGATCTCGGAGCGCTCCTTCCCGGCGTCATCACCGCCTGCGTTCTCCTGACTCGGGGTCCCGGACCCGACGTCAGGAACGTGTATGGTCGTCGGCACCGCAGCCGGCACCGCAGCCGGCACCGCAGCCGGCACCGCAGCCGGCACCGGACCCAATACTGCTACCGGCACCGGCACCGACTGTTGCGGCACCGGCTTTGCCCTCGGCACCGGTGCCGCCTTTGAGCTGGCCACAGGGACCCTGGCAGTGGCCGTTATGGGCCCAGTGGGCGGCCCAGATGGGGCAGGGAACTATGTCGGCCCCTGCCTCTGTCACCCAAACTCAGCAAGCACCTTCGGTGCAGGAGGGTGACCGCTCCTCTGGGGAAGAGGAGGTGGAGGAGGACCCTGGGGAGGGACCCTCCACTGGGCCCCGCCGCCCTTCTTACTCCTCATCGCCTGATGAGGCGGCGGTAAGAGACCAAGGAGCCCCGCTCATTGATTTTAAAGCCCACCAAGAGCTTCTAAAGCGGGTGGCTTTGAACCTTGGCCTTGAGGTCAAGGTCTTAGAGGAAGAGGTGGACCCCCTCTTCGGCCGTGTGGGGGCCCAGGGACCAACGAGGGTGGCCCTTCCCGTACATGAGAGGGTCCTGCGCCTGGCTAAGTCAGTCTGGCAGACCCCTGCCTCGGTTGCCCCGACCTCTAAGGGCGCCGAGAAGAAGTACTACGTGCCAGCCGAGGGGCACGAGTACTTGTATGCGCACCCTGCCGCGGGTACTTTGGTGGTGGATGCCGCCAACCAAAAAGACAGGCAGGGTGCTCAGACTGCCTCCCCTAAAAATAAGGAAGGCAGGAGGCTGGACCTTTACGGTAGAAAGGTCTATTCTACTGGGGCGCTTCAGCTGAGGGTGGCCAATCATCAGGCCCTCCTCGGCAGGTACAATTTGAACCTATGGGACTCCTTAAGGAGGTTTTCGGAGTCTCTCCCTCCAGACCAGGCAGTGGACTTTGGTTTGGTGCTGGAGGAAGGGTTGTCTGTGGCAAGTGCGGCCCTGCAGTCTGCATCGGACGCCGCAGACACAGCCAGCAGGGCTATGGCCTCCGCCGTTGCAATGAGGCGGGCAGCGTGGCTGCAGTCCACAGACTTGTCGTTGGAGGTGCAGCAGTCCATCCAGGACCTACCCTTCGATGGAGCCGCCCTCTTTTCGGAGAGGACGGACGAGAAGCTGCACGCTCTCAAGGACTCGAGGGCAACGTTGCGCTCCTTGGGCCTGTACACGCCCCAGGCGGCTAGACTGCAGAGTCGCCAGCAGCCGCAGCAACCGCCGCAACGTCAGCGGCAGCAGTCTAGGCCGCAGCCTAGGCCCTTCCCCACCGCAAGGGGCAGGGATAGGACCAAGGGCTCTGGACGGCGCGATCGCCCGCCGCCGTCCTCCTCTTCCTTTAAAGGACCCTCTCAGGGCCCTAAGGGGAAGAGACAATTTTGACGGTGTCTCCGAGGGTGGCACCGTCTCATGTTCCCTGGGTTCCCCGCCTTTCCTGGACAGGCTCAAGCCGTATCTCGGCCTGTGGCGGGAGGTAACATCGGACCAGTGGGTCCTCGATATCGTGCGCTGGGGATATGCCCTTCAGCTCCTGGCCTCCCCTCCCCACTCCCCACCCCCCCCGTCCCTCTTCAGGGACCCATCTCACGAGCAATTACTCCTTCAGGAGGTTCAATCCCTCCTAGTCAAAGGAGCCATAGAAGTGGTTCCACCACTCGAGGTGGGGAGGGGATTCTATTCGAGGTACTTCCTCGTTCCCAAGGCCAACGGAGGCCTCAGGCCTATATTGGACCTGCGCAGGCTCAACAGGTTCATAAGAAAGCTGAAGTTCCGCATGGTATCCCTAGCGTCCATCATTCCCGTTCTAAACCCAGGGGACTGGTTTGCCGCCCTCGACCTGAAGGATGCGTACTTTCACGTCTCCATCCTTCCCGCCCACAGGCGGTACCTAAGGTTTGTGGTAGCTGGTGGCCACTACCAGTTTACGGCCTTGCCCTTTGGCCTGTCTTCCTCCCCCAGAGTGTTCACCAAGTGTATGGCGGTGGTGGCGGCCTTCCTGCGGCGCAGGGGGGTCCAGATATTCCCCTACCTGGACGACTGGTTAATCAGGGGCAAGACCAAGTCGCAAGTGTGCGAGGCGGTCTCTCTCGTCCAGTCCACCTGCCATGCTCTGGGGCTGCTCATAAACGAGCAGAAGTCGACGCTGCGTCCGGTGCAACGCATAGACTTCATAGGGGCCCACCTGGACTCGGTGCAGGCAAAAGCCTCCCTCCCACGTTCGAGGTTCGAAGCCATGACAGCGATAATATCGCAGCTTCAGAGGTGCCCCACGACTACAGCCAGGCACTGCCTGCAGCTGTTAGGCCACATGGCCTCGTGCACCTATGTGGTGAGGTTGGCCCGCCTCAGGCTCAGGCCCCTCCAAGGTTGGCTGTCCAGGGTTTACATGCCCAGCAGGCATGCTTTGAGCAAGGTGGTAACGGTGCCCCCTTGGGTGTTGGGGTCACTGACTTGGTGGCTGGACCCCAGGACTGTGTTGGAAGGGATTCCCTTCAGGGCCTCCACCCCCTCGGTCACCCTGATCACGGACGCATCGGACCGGGGGTGGGGAGCCCATATCACCGGTGGTCTGACCACGCAGGGTCGCTGGTCCCGGGGGGAATTGGCCCTCCATATCAATGTGAAAGAATTGAGGGCGGTCAGACTGGCATGCGAGGTGTTTCGCCACTCTTTATTGGGGAGAATGGTGCAGGTGTTAACAGACAATACCACTGCAATGTATTACATCAACAAGCAAGGGGGGGCGCGCTCCTCGGTGTTGTGTCAGGAGGCGCTCCGACTCTGGGACTTGGCGGTGAGATGCAATTTCTGTTTAACCGCCTCTCACCTGCCTGGGGTCAGGAACGACGAGGCGGACCGCCTCAGCAGGTCATTCCTACCTCAATACGAATGGTCTCTCCACCCAGAGGTGGTGGACAGGATTTTCCGCGTGTGGGGTGTTCCCCATCTGGACCTCTTTGCGTCAGCGCAGAACGCGAAGTGCCCGAGGTTCTGCTCGCTCAGGGGTCGCGAGCCGGGCTCTCTTTCGGACGCATTCCTCCTCGAATGGACGGGGGCCCTCCTGTATGCGTTTCCCCCCTTCCCGCTCTTGCCCAGGGTCCTCTTGAATATCAAGAGGGACAGAGCGGATGTGATTCTGATCGCCCCGGCGTGGCCGAGGCAGTACTGGTTTTGCCTGCTCCTGGACCTGTCTGTCGCTCCCCCGATCGAGCTCCCGAGGAGACCGGACCTGCTCTCCCAGGACCACGGCCGGCTACTGCATCCCAACCTGGACTCCCTGCACCTGATGGCCTGGAGGCTCTCTGGCTGACGGAGGAGGAGAGAACCTGCTCGGAGCAGGTCCAACGCGTGCTGTTGGGAAGCAGGAGGCCCTCCACGCAGCTCGCCTACAGGGCCAAGTGGAGGAGGTTCACCTGCTGGTCGGAGTCGCGGGGCGAAAACCCCGGTACGTCCCCCGTGCAGGCGGTCCTGGACTACCTGCTGCAGCTTAGGCTACAGGGGTTAGCGTTGGCCTCCCTCAGGGTACACCTGGCGGCCATATCGGCGTTCCACCAGCCGGTGGGGGGACGTTCCCTGTTCTCCCACCCCATGTCGGTGAGGTTCCTCAGGGGTGTAGAGAGGCTTTACCCGCAGGTCCGTGACCCGGTGCCTCCCTGGGATTTGAACCTGGTCTTAGATAGGCTAACGGGTCCCCCCTTTGAGCCCTTAGCCACCTGTCCAATGATGATCCTTTCCTGGAAGGTGGCTTTTCTCGTGGCCATTACCTCGGCCAGGAGGGTCTCTGAGCTAAGGGCCTTAACCTCGGAGCCCCCCTATACCGTGTTCTATAAGGACAAGGTTCAGCTTAGGCCTCACCCGGCGTTCCTGCCTAAGGTAGTCTCCCGGTTCCATTGTAACCAAGATATTTTCCTCCCCGTGTTTTTTCCTAAACCGCACGGGTCCGAGGACGAGAGGAGACTGCACACCCTCGATGTGAGGAGGGCGCTGGCGTTCTACCTGGACAGGACGAGGCCGCTCCGAAAGACCACGCAGCTCTTCGTCGCGGTGGCAGAGAGGATGAGAGGCTCCCCGGTCACCTCCCAGTGCATCGCCAGGTGGATCACCGCCTGCATCCGGCTCTGCTACGAGCGTGCAGGCGTCCAGCTCCCAGGAGTGGTGACGGCCCACTCGACGAGGGCCCAGGCCGCGTCGGCGGCCTTCCTGGAAAGGGTCCCCCTGGATGACATCTGCAGGGCTGCCACCTGGTCTTCGGTGCACACCTTTGCTGCGCACTACGCTGTCGTCCAGCAGTCAAGGGACGACGCGCGAGTCGGCAGGGCCGTGCTGAGGGCAGCTCGCCGCTGACTCCTACCCACCTCCAAGGTATGGCTCGGGAATCACCTAAGTGGAATGCATCTAAGCAACCACTCGAAGGAGAAAACGTAGTTACTTACCAGTAACTGTTGTTCTTCGAGATGTGTTGCTCAGATCCATTCCACACCCACCCTCCGTCCCCGCTGTCGGAGTCGGCAGAAAGAAGGGACTGAGGAGGGGAGGGGCCGGTCCCGCTATATGTACCGCCACATAAGGGCGGGACTCCAGGGGGCGCTGAGACCGGCCCCTGCAGGGGCTGCTAGGAAAAGTTCTCCGGAAGGCTGTGCACGAGGGCGCGCACACACCTAAGTGGAATGGATCTGAGCAACACATCTCGAAGAACAACAGTTACTGGTAAGTAACTACGTTTTTGTTTGACAAGACCTGTTTTCCATAAAAAACACATTGACTGGCATTTATTACATTCCTATCTTTTAATTTTTTGTCAGTTGAATTCTGTGTCATTTTTTCCATTATTTTGACCAGGACTGATGTCAGGCTCACTGGCCTCTAATTACTTGGGTTGTCCTACTTGCCCTTTTTGAAAATTGGCACATTAGCACCCTTCAGTCTTCTGGCATTTCCCCTGTATTCCAAGATTCATTAAAAATTAATATCAGCAAGACAAAGATCTTTTCAGCCAACTTTTTTTAGGACTCTTGGGTGCAAGTTGTTCAGGCCTGCTTTTTAAAAAAATGTGACCCTGGTAAATATTGTCTAACATATATATCATCCTTAGTTACTAATGGACTAGGAAATACTTTCATTGTTATATGCAGTATTGTTGTAGCTGTGTCGATCCCAGGATATTAGCGGGACAGTGGGTGAGGTGATATCTTTTATTGAATCAACTTCTGTTGATGGAAGGGACAGACACAGAGGCTTTTGGAAGGGACAGACACAGAGCTTTTCTGTTGATGAAAGAAACAACCTTTCCAGCTTACACAGAGCTTTTCTTCAGGTCAGACCTAAGAATAGCTCTGTATAAGATGGAAAGCTTGTCTCTCACCTACAGAATTTGGTCCAATAAAAGATATTACCTCACCCACATTATCTCTCTAGAAAGTCCTTCATCATCATCAGATGAGATGAGAATCTCATCCTGCTTCTTTCCAAGTACAGAGCAGAAAGATTTGTTGAACAGTTCTGCCTTTTCTGCATATTATTAACAGGTTTTCCATCTCTGTATCTGTTCCATACAGCATTGAGCTCCTGGTCACCACTCAA
This sequence comes from Mesoclemmys tuberculata, assembly GCA_007922155.1. Lineage (NCBI taxonomy): Eukaryota > Metazoa > Chordata > Testudines > Chelidae > Mesoclemmys > Mesoclemmys tuberculata. The sequence goes on from ML675643.1 coordinate 3,608,317, forward strand.
CAAATTATAAGCAGTAATAATAAAAGCAGGACGTTCCTCTTCCCAGCATTTACAATATATCCAGATGATATCATAAAGCCATCTCAGATTTTGCTATCGCATTAATAAGCTATGCAAACCTCTTTAAAAAGATGCTCTTTTACCAATGAACAGTCTGCAATAGATTGTTTAGATAGGTGCACCTTTCTCCCTCTGCATTTATGTCGCTCTCCTCTAAAATGTATCTGATTCTAGGTAAATGCCTCTCCATTTAATTATGCAGGAAGCATGCAAGAAGCCAAGGGATTCTCAAACATGGCCCACAGAAACCATCCTGGAAGTCTTCAGAATTTATTTTTAAAACCAAATCAGTGGGGAAAGGAGAGCATCTTCCCTGTAATCTCTTTAGGATAGGGACTGTGGCTAACTGTTTGACTTGTGCGGTGCTTAGCACACATCTGGGGGTAATACAGATAATGAATGATGACAATTAATAATGGAAGGTGAGCACATGAAAAGATCTCTCATTCAGAATACTGCACAGAATGGATAAAGTGTGACAATCACTGGAAGAAACAATGTGCTGGATTCTCAGGTATTGTAAATTGGAATAGTTCATTGACTTCAATAGAGTCATGACACATTACAGCAGCTCAGGATCTGGCCTAAAATGTTCACCTTCTACCTAGTGACAAACGGAAAAGCTTTCGTGTACTTTGAGTGAGATATCTACCCTAATTTTGATGTTGTGGACAGTAATTTTTTTCCCCTTAACTCAACTGTTTATTCCTTCATGATTAAAAACAAGAAAGCACGAACACAGTAAGTGGGAAATATAAAACTTTATCCAAGGGAGTTTTCTTTAGTCATTCATTACACATGTGGGAATGAGAATGCAGTATTTAATTAGCTGCTGATAATTCTGTGAACTGTTGAGTCCATTGACCAGTTGATTATGGTCTATTACAAGACTTCTGGGCAGAGTTATTTACACGCCACTTTTTTCTTCTGTTATTCACTGTCCTAGTTAGTATTTCCAGCATCCAGTGTGGTGGGTCAATAGATAATCTCCATTAAAATGCTATGGGGGCAAGGACAAAGTCTGATCGCATTTACGCTAGGGCAACCACATTGACTTTGTGTTCAAGAGCAGAGCTGGTTTTAGCTGGTGGGAGCATGTCATCCTTTGTTTGTCATCATGCACCTTACAACGTAACTTAAATTGTTCTCCATGTCCATACTGAAGTTCCTTTGGCCACTCTACACACAGCTTAACCTAGAAAGAAAACAAGCACATTGTTCATGGTGTGTTTTAGTTTCGAGTATTGTAGTGGATTATATTCATAAACTAAACATAGGACATGAGCCATTAAACAAATGTAGTTAGCCCAGTACCATTTTGGGTCATTGTTCTCATTGTTACAGGTTCAAAAAGAACAGTGGTAACGTAGTCACATAGCAAGGTTTGATATGACTCACTAAACTGATCATTAAGTATAAATTAGGTACAGGGACATTTTTTCACACCACTTCAGTGACTTAAGAGCCTATGTCCCATTTTCAAAAGTGACTCAGGATATGTCTCTGGTGCCCCTTAGTTTCGATTGAGGGGGCGTGAATAGCAGTGCACACCAAAGTGCTGCGCTATAACTCCCCCACGAGGATGCTTTGAGGGAACAAACTTTCAAGGTCCCAAGTTTGCACTAACATAGTCCTGTTTGTTGCACACAGTTATTCACCCCCGCCCCGCTTAGTCTGAACTGCGAGGCAGTGTAGAGATGCTCTGAGAAACCAAAGTCACATTGACTTTCAGTGAGATTTAGGCTTCCAAGTGCCTGCCTCACTTTTGAAAATGTGACTAAGGCATTTAAAAATGTTTTTACCCATTATCTATGTGTAGGTCTCACTATAAATTGCCATAAATATATGCTATGTGCATTTTCTCTTTGGATTGAAAAGGAATTTGGATTAGAGCAGTGGTTCCCAACCTGTGGCCCATGGGCCAAAAGTGGCCTGCGGGGGCTTTCAAAGTGGCCCACCACTCCCTTCCCCCTGACTGCAGAAGGGAGTCGTTGCCTAAAGACCCAGGCAAAACACATTGCTGTGGGGCTAAAAGGTGGGTGCAGGCTCCTTGCTGCAGCCCAGAGGATAGGAGATCAGTGTTCCCCTCCCCCTGGCTGTAGTAGGGAGTACAGCAAAGTTCTCCCCCTGGGTCCCTAGGTGCTGGTAACCCTGCTGGAGCCAGAGGGAGTGAAGCACTGATCTCCCGTCCGACTGGCTGCAGAAGGGAGCCACCAAATAGGGTCCCAAGTGGAGTGCACGGGGCTATAAGACATGCGGTTTCTCTGCTGCAGCCAGGGGGTGGGAGGTCAGTAAGGAGGGAGGCCGCCTCCTTGCTGAACTCCTTCTGTCTGGCTGCAGTGGGTGGACGGGGGAGGGCTGCTGACAGAGACTGGTGGAAAGTACTGAAGTGCCGTAAAGAAGGCACTTTAGATGTGGTTGTTCATCAAATTAAGGATTTTTTCTCATGGATGAGGACAAATATGTTGTCTTCACTGTTAACCTCTGAGTGCTTGTGGAGGATTGACAGCAATCCTCTCTTTTATCCAAATCTGATAAACCTCACTAAGCTTCACTTACTGATACTCTGTTAACGTTCCTGTTTCTTCTCTATTTAGAATCTTTCTTTATCCTTTTTCTCTTATCTCTGCAGTATGCTTCATCCTGATTTTTTTTTTAAAGTGTATTTCTAAGTCAAAACCTCTTTTCTCTTCTTGTTTTTTTTTGTTCTTGTTTAAATGAAGCTTCATCCACAACTGTCAACTGCAGCCTCTCAAAGCAGAGCGCTCTGTCATACCAAAGGCTGCGCTTTTCACAGAGCCAGAAAACATATTGAAATATGTGATGTTTATAACATAGCTCTCTGTATTAATGTTTGAATGGGAAGTTTTCTTGTGCTTGGAGTAATTTCCAGGTTGAGAACTTGCATCTGCCATAAACAAGCAGAAGGTGACTGGTGATAGCAACTGAAACATCCAGAAGGAAAACACTTATTTGTTTCTAAATTCATATTAATAGCATTATTATTCTGAGCTAATGTGACACTTTGAAGGCATTTTAACTAGAGCATTCCTCTTTCTTAATTGGAGTAGCTGGCTGTTAGTATTATAATCCTTCAAAAGATTTTATGCTGAATGTGGAATTTATGAATGTCACTTCAGCCTATACGTCTGCTATTTTATTACTGTGCAGTGCTAGCGATATTACATTGGCAGCGAGAGGCCCAAGACAGGATCAGTCGTAACTTCAGATAGACACAGTGCTAAGGTTGTACAAATGCAGAGAAGGACAATTCCTGTCCCAACGAGCTCAGTCTAATTTCAGTTGGCAGTGTGAGTAGAACAAACATGAGGAAGGAGCCGGGGAAAGAATATTTGCTAGGCACAGAGTAAGAAGTCATGCCTCCCCACATATCAATATAGGCAGTGGCAAGGCTCAGCTGAGCCGGCTCAGAGAGAAAAGCGAAGTTCAGAACTTGGTGGATAAAAATATGGCAACAAATCACAGGCCTTGTTTCATGAAGGTTATGCATTTTCTAGCAGAGCTTTTAGATGCTCTCTCTGCAGTCAGCTCATGGACACATCCTCAGTGCATTATCATCTCAGATAACCAGAGAACAAACTGATACATTACGTGCGCC
>ML675643.1:3612005-3626439 GCA_007922155.1 Mesoclemmys tuberculata
TTATCATCTCAGATAACCAGAGAACAAACTGATACATTACGTGCGCCTCTCTCCCTTGTAGGCATACATAAAAGACTGTCACAGAACTGCTGGCAAGCTGTGAGTCTTTTGGGGCTAGATCGACAAAGGAGACTTCACCTTAGCATTGCAATACCTGATGTTTGGGTGCCTTGCCACCCGGGCGAATCCACAACCCTGCGTTAGGTACCGAGGCTCTGTATACAATGCATGGGGAGTTAGGCTCCTGAGAATGGGATTCACAATAGCCAGCGAGATGAGCAGGGAACCACCTAAATTAGCTAATGGGAAACGCTGCGAGAGGGAGCTAAGTCCCACCCTCAAAGGGGGTTAGGCACCTAATGGAAGGTGCTTCCCGCCACTCAGAACTCAGAGCCTTGAATTCTCTCCTGGAGTTAGGGCTGACCTGGCTTATGTGCTTTTCTTACAGAGCGCAGAGGAGGTGGTGGTGGTGGTGGTGGTGTCTGCTAGGGGACTGCCCTGGTGCAAACAGCACTATGTTGAGTAGTCTTCTAGGGTTTTGCCAAGTATGTGTAATATAGCTCTGTGGGAAACTTGAAGTGTGGGCCTTGCCATCCACACCCTGTATGGTCCAATTACAGGCTTTGGCAGCCCACCAGTTGTTCTTAACTGTCCTCAAGTGTGATAAGAAGGTAAATGTCAATAGGACTAATGCATAGAAGAGCCTTGCTGCAGGGAGAAAGATGCCACTGATAGGGTCATGCTGGCCACCCATGTCAATTGCTTGTAACCTCTTCTTTGGGCCAAGTTTCTGACCCCCTTGTTAGCAGGCAGCGCACCCTCCACAGGTATGGCCAGGAGAGCAAGTAGGCTGGAGTATATGTATTTGCATAATGTATGCATGATTAAATTATTCTGAGCCAAGACTATCAAAAAGTCTCCTGGTCTCCTATCTTCTGCCTTGTCTGACTTGTGAGCGAGCATCATGTCCTACAAACCTAGTTGTGCATATAGGCAGGCCAGGGAGCATGTATTGGCATGAAATATGAGTCCTGAGCGCAGTGGTGCTGGTCAGAAACCTCAGCAGGACTTTTATTCCCGAGCCGTCTACACCAGGGTTAAAACTATGGACCACTGCTAATCCTTGTCAGAGCTGGATTCACTCTGCTAAAATGAAAACTGCTTCCACAGCCAGGCAAGGCTATTTGTGTTGGTCTGGTAGGCTCAGATTGCTGCAAGGGACAGATAAATAGTTGCTCCCATGAGGAATCCACCTCTCTACAGTCGCTCTCTGAAGAAGACCCATGCAAACTGAGCCATAACAAGCTTCTGTTCTTATTGGTGAGATCTGTTAATAACAAGACAACTTTGTAATGGTGAAATCTGTCAGCCTGTGGAATAATCTCCTAAAAAAGCAGTGCAAGGCTCCATGATGTGAATCATTCAAACAACAGTGGATAAAGCGCAAATGATTTTGCCAACAAAGCCAGCAGCTGCACCTGGGATTAATTGTGGGTATAAATGCCAGCGCTGAGGTAGCGAGGTACCTGAGTGTAGGTGCAGATCATAAATGTAGCAGTCTAAGTGGTAGAATTTAAGCCCACAGTTAATTCTGGGTGCACAATTTTTGAAAGTGCAAAAAACCTCTTCATAAACACAAATGGTATAAATATAAGACCCATAAGATTGTCAGTCCTTTGGGGCAGGGACCATGTCCATGTCTCTGTTCAGCACCTAGCACACCAGGGCCCCAAGCCTCATGGGGGGCCTCTTTGTGCTCCCATAATACAAACATTAAATAACATAGGGAACATTTGTGGATCCGATGGCCTCGCCTCATCTCTGATTTCTCTGGCTCAGCTACGTCAGGTTCATTCCTTGAACTGTAACATAATAAATTAAAAGAGCTAACAGGCTATATACACAGCCATAAGCATTTGCGTGTAGCGCTCTAGCCATTGTTTAGTTTCCATGTTTTATATCATTTATACTGTACACGCCTCAGATCTGGGATCTGATATTTTGTACTTGCCAGCAAAGAATCTTGCAGATCTGCAATTCGACATACCTCACAAATAAATCACCCCCTCCATCTGTGAGTTGGGTAATAGCCCCATCGACATAGAGCAGCAAGGTAATTTAGATATCTGAGACCACAGGACACAGGAAGTCTGTGAAGCAGCTGAAGATTGAACCTTGACTCCTGCATGCCAGTTCGGTATATTGACTGATGAACTTTTATCCTCTTCCAGGGGCCTGAGGGACAAGCAACACCATAGAGCAGCAGATGGAAGCACAAGCTAATGGCAGAGAAAGGTTTCCACTCTGCAATAACACTGGCACAATAAGAATATAATAAAAATAATAAAGGCCTGATGAAAAGCTCAAGCGAGATGTCACCCGACTGTCATTTTCTGAACATTTACCGAATGTTCTAAAATCTAGCCTGGTTTCCTAGCTCAAAGGGACATTTTCAGTGCAGCCTGCGGGGATTTGACTATACAGATCCCATAAGTGCCAAATCCCTGCTTGCTGTGCTGACAATTCCCCTCTAGTATTAATATAGCCCCAACTCTTCTTCCTTTAGCCTAGTAAATCAGAGCTAGGGTTCAATTTAAATTGATACGTGTTGGTAAATGTCAATATCAGCTGACACACTGAAACTGATGAAAAAATCCATCAGTAACAGTTGGCGCAAGTCCTGTCTCTCCTTGTGCCTGCAGGGATCGGGTGTCACTGGCCCTGTGGCATTGCAAAGAGCCCTCTGCAGTCCCTCTGTGACAAGAGGGATGGAGCGGGTCCATGATTGCAGAGCTTCAGAGGGTGCCTTGCCCAGCCATGTGGTTGATGACACTGGGTCCCTGAAGGTGTGTGATACGAGGAAGGCTGTAGGGGCTGAGCGGAGGCTGCATAGAGGAGGACAAGCCCCTGCCAGCAGGGGAGGCCACTCCACTGCTAAATGCATCTGGCCCCAAGGTAGAGCCATTCAGCAGTATGGTGGCCTCTCCCACAGCCAGGGGCTCGTTATCTTCTTGACGCAGGCCAAGGGACTCTGCTCTGTCTCGCCAGGAGCACAGTCTTCCTCACACGTTGCACTTGTAGGGATCCAGTGTCCTCAGCAGGGCAAGGCGCCCTCTGCAGTTCTGCTGTTGCAGTCCTAATCCCTCATGCTGCAGCCAGGTGCACAGGAGCTGCCCATGGACAGGAACTGTTCAGCAGTGGGGTGTCCTTCCCCCGTGACTGAGAGCTCATTCTTCTTGCAGACTTGGCTGGAGGTCTCTGCTCAGCCAGACCAGGACCAGAGCTTCAAGTGCACCTTGCCTGCGAGTATCTTGGGCCCCTCATCTGTGCAGAGAGCCCTTGCAGCCCTGCTTTAACCTTACCTCCAACTCTACCTCACTTTAATTTCCCATGGCTGTAAAAATCATAGCTAAAAATAAAAGGTTCTTAAGCTTGAAATTGAAAGGAGAAAAAAAAAAGGAAAATCAAATTCCACCAAGCCTTGTTGTAGCTATGAATTCTCTTCTTTGCCTTTATTAACTAGATAAGTGTACTGCTATTCAGCCGTATGCAGTTCAGAGGAAATCAAACCCACAGGACCAAATTCTTCTTTGAATTACCCCATTGATTTTAGTAGGATTGTACTGGTGCAAATGGAATTCGTATTTGCTCAGTGTCTCCATTCTTAATCATTTCAATGTATGATGAAAGACATGTATTTCTCACAAAAATCTCGCTACTGTGGGAAAATAGCTACATGGTGGAATACAAAGTATTGGTAGAAGAATCTAAAAGTATCCCCAAGAATGGAAAGAAAGTGATTATGGGTTTAACAAATGAAAATCCCTCATAAATAAGATAAAATAGGAAAGCAATGATATCCTCCAGGTTTTACATGATGTTTAATTACTAGACAGCTGGAGGGATTAATGCTTGTGCATTATGCCCTGGCTATCCAGAAATTAAACCTCATGTACAGCTGTGACTTTATCACTGCTTAAAGTATTAGATTTCCTTTGAAAGCAGGAGAAATTACAGGAAAATTCCCACTGTTTAGGAAATATCTTATTCCATATTCATATTTGTCCTGAGTGATGTACAACAAGAAAGCCAGAAAATTAACCTGGTGGTTAGCTATAATTGCACCTTTGCGATAAAAATGAAGGTAGTTTCCAGATGAATGTATCAATGTTTATTGTAATTAAATGTAAAACCCTACATTAATGCAATATTAAGGTAGAGATTTTCAAGAAATTCACAGTTAGGACCAAATCCTTAGCTGTGCCAGAGCTCTGCTCAGTGCAGCTGAAGAGGGATGGGGGCGGACATGGCTGTTAAGCAGACTCTGCTTTTTCCTGTTGCTGGAGCCTACTCAGGTGTAATGTAGAACACCCACAGGGCCCATTCCACAGCTGAGGATCTCTGAAGCAGAGTGAGGTCGTGCCCCCAGCCCAAGCAAGTAGAATGTAGTTGCTGGGATCTTACCCTCATGGGTTCCCATAGCAGCCTAAACTTTGACAACAGGAGCATTCGCTCTAAAATCATGTAATATATCCGTATTTTTGTAAATAAAATATTCTTCAAAGGGTGCAGAAGAAGGTGGAGTTGAAAATAAAAGCTCACTTTTTAATGTTGACACAGTTTTATTGAAGGTACTTTTTAAAAAAAAAAAAAAAATTCAGTTCTTTCCCCTTGTATTATATCGTGTGTTGTGTGCTGGAAAGCCCCTGCCAATTTTGCCCAGTATTGTGTGAGTTCATTATAAAATACTTTATTTTAATGCAAAGGGACAACATTAAGATTACTATGGGACAATGTTACGGTTGCTTTCAGATGTTTGGATAATTAAAATCTAAATGTTAGCGTTCCTTTAATAAATGTTTTACATGATTTAAACCTATACAGTGGACCTAGCCTGAAAATATAGATGCAATTAATCATCTGGAGTGCTGGTGAAAGACCCTGCCCTGCTGCTGAAGTGGGAGAAGTTGTCTCTGCCTCATCTACACTGCCACAATAGAGGGGAGAATTCAGCCCAGAGTTAGCTCATTATGTACTCCCCCAGTGGCTAGGGTTCATAGATGTGGAAATCCCATAGCCAGGCATCTATTTGCGTCATTCTATGATTGTCACTGCACATCATGTACAAAGACTTTCTGGGTGAGAGCAGGTCTAGAACTCCTTACCTTTCAATCCAAAAATACAGCTCACTACTACTTACACTAAAGAAGAATCCACATAAGGTGTAGAAACATCTGGTCTTATGTTATGATGACGCACATTTGAACAGACTGGACATTCCTTCCTTTGGTGGGCAATGGGATACGAGGTTTGCTCCCTCTAGCCATGGCACAGCCCTTTTCCAAAACTGTGGCCAGGCGAAGTCTGAAGCTTTAAACAAAGTTGTTTTGTGAATTGACCAACCACAAAAACAACATCCCCCCACACGCACCCCTGGGCTGAAATGTAGCTGGGAAGGTTTACCTCACAATTAAGTAATTTTTTATAAAGTTTAAAGCAATGATGGACCATATGTGCCATCTCATCAATAGTACTGGTGACATGGTCCAAAAAATACACTAAGGTGCAGCTCTTTATTTCTAAATACTTTTTGTACAAAGACTGTAGAAGGTAAAGGTCAAAGTCCTGTTGAAATCGATGCCAAAGGGATCTCCATCCCATTAATGCCAGTGGGATCAGAGCCTAGGCCTAATATTTGCTTCCCAAGTATTTGCTTCCAAGTTTATTCCTATGAGTGTTGATTTCCTTTTATGGAAATCCCCATTTGAACAGCTGTAGTTTCTAGGCCAAATTTTCCAAATATGATCATAATCGTTTACATACAGACCTTAGGGCATGCACACTTAGGATTTGCACCCACCAAATAGCAGTGCTGCCAGAAGCTACGTTGTAGCTCCTATGAAAATTTGACCTATTTTTATGTTAGAAGTTCCCCACTCCCACTGCTGTATCTAAAAGGAATCTTTGACTGGCCAGCCAGCGCAAGCCAATGTCCTTATGTTCACAGTGTTGGTCTGTGAACTCTGAATTCTATTGATTATTTTCCTGTGTTTTGGGTACTTCATTTCACATCATTCCATTTTCAAAACACTATTCCATTCTATCTATGACACATCAGTTGTCTTACAAAACTGTTTTAATCCAAACATATCATTTTAAATTGTCATTGCAGTTTCACCCCACCTTGTTTGGGATCTCAGGTGCTGGTGAAAATGCTGGAGATAACATCATTCGGGTAAATTTTGCACATGGTTTTGTAGGGCAAATTTTAGCATTCTCCTGATTTATCTTTTGCTCCAGAGGAGTTAATGATATAGTGTGCTAAATGCTGTGAATGTTTAGGTTTAATGGGGCAGTGGACCACAGTAAAAAGAAATATCTCCTCTTGTGAAGAATTCCCATCAAGCAGATTAAATTAGTGGAAGTAGAAATGTTATGGGGCAGCGACCTCATTGCTTGTAATGGGAACACTGCTCTGTACCTCATTATTCAGCAGAGTCAGAGCTTTTGGAGCCTGTATTTCCTTCAGTTGTCATAGCTACAAGGTTATTTGACTGAAGTCAGGCTTTCCTTTTTCAATGGTTTTGTTTTACCTGTTCTGCCCATTGATTCAGAAGCACATCTCTAGAGCGGGGAATGTTGTTTTTCTCCTCTCTGCCTTTCACAGAAATTCCTATCAGGCAACCCAATCAACAAATTGACTTTTGCCTAAGAATTTGGAAAATAAAATCTGTTTTTCCCACATGGCTTTGAGACATGCCTATTGCTCATGGCATGTGAGAGTAGCTACACAGTGATTTTGTTTAGAAACTACAAGAGGCTGTGCTATGTTATTGCCATCTATCATATTGTTTATAGATATCCAGCAAAGAAATATACTGCAAACATCTAATTAATTTCCAGTGTAAGACAATGGACCAAATCCTTTTCTCATAAATCCACAATGACTCTATTGATTTAGTGGAATTACTTTTGTTTTATGTGCGTTTAACTGAGAACAGATTGTGACCCATAAGTGGTTCAGTTGTTCTTGATGGTTGACATTTGCTTTAGCCCAGGGGTCTCAAACTCGCGGCCCGCGGGCCAACTGCGGCCCGCGGGCTTGTGTCATGCGGCCCGCAGTCCGAATCCGGCTGCAGGCTTGTGCTGGCATTTTTTTTTGAGCGGAGCTCCGGGAAGCTGTGGCCGTCTTAAAAAGGAAATGGCCGCCGAATGTGGGCCCCACAGAGAGATTTGACGGCGGACAGTGGAGCCTGCAAGTCCCTGTGAGAGCCTCTCTCTCCTACTGTGCCGCCGAATTTTACCCTGCGTGGAGATTTTTTCGGCGGAGAGTAGAGCATGAAAGGTACAGTAGAGTAGTGTGTGTCATGTGCGGCCCCCCTGAACTCCACTCAATGTAAATGCGGCCCGCCACAGCAATTGAGTTTGAGATCCCTGCTTTAGCCTCATGTTTAGGAATTTGAAGGTAGAATTTCTTTTTCTTTTTTTTCCTAATCGCAACAAAAATGCAGTTTACAAACTTCCTGGGATTAAAACAGATCTAGCTATAATCTGGAAACTTTAATTTGACTAATCTAAAGAATTTAAGGCTCTGCAGAGTTCCTTTCCTGAGTTGAGAATAGAAAATCAGAAGCAGCATCTTTGTAAAGGGAAGAAGTGAAAATTCAGACAAATATTGTTGGGTACTACTTAACTTATTTCATATTAGCACATGCTGCATAATCAGTGTGAACCTAAGTATAATGGATGAATGGTATTGCATGCATATAATCTGCTTTTCCTGGCAAAACGTCTTGGATTTAAATTCCCCAATGGTAAAGTTAGCCCCCGACCATGCAAAGGGACCTGTGCAGACAATCCTTATGGCCAGAAGGCGTCCCATGCACTTTAGTAGCACTGTGCATGAGCATAATGTTCCCTCTGTGGATCCATAGGCAGTGTCATGGCCTTGTTCTGTAAAGCCCTCATTTAGTCCTGAAAACAACACAGTTGTATAATAGGTGTGGAATTTGTATGTTAATGTCATGGCAGCTGTTAGTCAGTTTAATGGATGTTCTCATATGTTTCTTAGCGATTTGCCAAATTAGTATAATTTGTAAAATTGCCATTTTAAAAAACAAGTCATGTCTGGAGGACTGAGAGTGGCCACAGCTCATCCAGGTTCCAATTCTGAGAATAATTTTTTTTAAAATCCAAACATTTCCTTGTGTATAGTTGTATTAAAAATTATATCCAGTACAGAACATCTAAAATTTCATTCAACCGACTAAATTCTAATGAGAATATAAAAAGAGTAAAGAGAGAGGTCTTTATCACTTCCCCTCTGGGTATCTCTACGATCTGAACTTATGCATGGTGATGCCTTTTTCTCTTTACACTAAAATCGTTCATATTGTGATGTGCCTTTCAGTTATTTGACCAGGAAATCTGTATTGTTTCAGTATTCAAGATCCCTTTTACAATTCCCCATTACAGAACAGAACTAAGGACACTGCAAACTCTCAATAGTAACTTTTTATATGTCAGTGAAAAAGATCGAAAAAAATAGACTTTTCAGATCTATATATGTTGATCTTTTTATTCATTAAAGTGATATGCAAATCACACAGCTGCAATTCCTTCTGAATAAAGCATATTTACTAATTGTACTGTCTGGAAAATAAAGCCATTTTGAATGAACACATCAGTCTGTGAAAACTTACTCTAGATCACTTTTGCACCAACAATTATTTATCAGTAGTAACTTTGGAGTCTGGTCACACCATTCTAATTAACTAATATTAGTCTATATTAACTATATTAACTATTAACTAATATTACTAATAGAGACTGGAAAAATAGCTTGTTTGAGGAAAGCTGTGTTGCAAAGGAAGCGGACAAATGCAAGTATTAATTTATGGGATTATTTGAAATGGTTTCCCTGGCTCCTGAGCTACGTTACTGCTTTGACTAGAATTAGGAATTATCATTTCTTCTGCACTCATCTGTATGGGCTTCTCCATATCAATCACCATAGCAACAACCACTAATAGTGGTGAGACTGCAATTCAGTTGCATTTTTCCCTCTATGGGAGGCTTGTCTTTTATTCAGAGGAATTCACTTCAAGGTCATCATTATTTAACTCCCTCTCTTTTGCTACCCTCCCTAGAGGGCAGCCTTCTGTTGGAAAATTGCCCCAGGGAGAGCATGAATCTTGCTTTGAACAGTGGCACCTGACGTATGGCTTCAATGTCTTTGAAAATGTATATTGTCCCAGTTCCCAAGGGAACTGCACCTCTGACCGCTTTGTGGCTTCGTTGAGGGCACCAGCTGACATCTCAGGCCTCCAGCCATCACCCTTCTTGAGGCAGAGTCCCAAAACACTCTCCCTCTAGAGCAGGGATTTAGGCTGCAGTTCATCCTGCAATTCACTATTACCACCTCAGCAGATCTGACTTTAATTCAGCACCTACATCGCTGTTCTCTGAGGGGCAGCCACAGGGTTAACCAGGGACCAGCCAGCATTCACAAAGCAAAGTATCATTTTTTCAGAAGGAAAGCATTGCAGAAAAAGCATATTGAAAACAATAAACAGCTTACGTTCATGCGTACCAGGTAATGCCTGTCTGCCCCATAGGACCCTGGAAGGTTTCAGATTCTCAGGTTCTCCCACACGTCCTGTTCTTCTTGTCACGGTCTCGTGTCTGTTCTTGGATTGGATGTGTGACCTCTCCCCCTATTTTAGGGTGGCCATTTCATGCAGTTTTCAGTTATTGGTCAGGGTCTCTTTTACCAGGTCAGACCAGTTTATGTAATTTCGCCCCACAGAGAAGGTTCTGTGATTCCCCCATGGAGCTACAATACAATCTTCAGCCCACACGGATACATCTCCCATTTATAAAGTTGATAGTATAGTCTGGATGTTTCATGTGCCCATACAATCTGTCACATACGTCATAGATAATTGATACACGTAATAAGCATCCCCAGACAAAACATTTCATTCAGAGAAAGTGAAGGCTAAAAATAAATCTGTCAAATTAACCCAACGTTATGACAATGTTGGTCGTTAACGTGAAAATGGAGTGTGTGACCAACTTGATCCTGAGGAGTTGGGCTGAAAGATTACAGATTCTGTGGTCTGCATTAGTTGGATGTGTAATCTCTTACATCAGAATACTTGAGCTGATGGAGTTTATGAACTTCACTGCTACAGCCATAGGCTGAGATTCTAAACCTGGCAGATATTTCAGGAGGTGTCCAAAAGGCCCCCCTGACACTGTTCAAATGTGGAAAAATCTGTAGTGAAAACCTCCTAAAATAAGTATCTGTTGGGAATCATCCTTTGCCTTAGAACTGACTAATGCTTCTTAAATCAAACAAATAGGAAATTTCTAGACCAGCCTTTTTTTAGATCACACTTTAGAAAAAAAACAGAATCCAAAAGTGAAGTAAGTAAATCTATTTATTCAGGTCTGAATGTCAGTGAAGTAATAGGGTGGCTTGTCCGTTAAGGGCTGGAGAGCTTAGGGCTAGCCCATTCTAATTACTAAAGAGGCACACCTGGTTTGGGTCAGGTGGGTATCAGGTGGCTGCAGTAAAGGGAGGAAGTTCAGGAAACTATAGGAAATTGAAGAGGCTCCTCCAGCGACGACCCTAGTACCAGGGGGTTTGGAAGCCAGGATCAGAGGGCTGAGCTCCAACCAGTAGGGACTAGGGCTGGTGGCTTCAGGTGGAGCAGACTGGGACAGAGGAAGAGCTCCATGTGGCAGGGGAAACAGGGCTGAGTATGAACTTCTATGTTATGATTACAGACTTTATTTTGGGACCCTGAGTACTCTTTGAACCATTTCTGTTATTAAACCAGCCCTGGGTGAGGGTAATGTCAGCCACAAGAGAGACTGTATGGAGTTCTTAAGAGGCCCACAAGAAGGGGGCCAGCAAGGAACCTGCAAGGCAACTGGTGGCCATGAGGGGGCGCACAGGTTGCAGCAGAATTCCCCTACAGGTGGCATCATAGCAGAATTTTCTAAAGCCTTCTGAATGCATTGCTAGCTTTGAGCACTCAGCAGCCGACCTTCCAGTGATCTGCTGCACACCATATACCTATCGCCTCACAGTCATCCCCTCCAACGATGGCCCTTCAGCATTACTTCCATAATAACTTTCTCAAAATTATTCCATCTCTACATCCAGTGTGACCTAAGAATGTAATTATGGACACGATTGTTGATTTTGCCTTCTTTTCCGTTGAGCTATGCAAAAGTCTTCACCAGCACCACATTCAGAAGCTTCTGTTTTCTTCTTGTCAGCAGCATTAACTTTCCACAAGTCACATCCTAAATCAATATTGAAAAAATTAGGCTTTTGACTAGTTGCCTCTTCATACCTTTGAGATATCGTAGTTTTTCCTTGCTTTCTTAAGGGAGGCCATAGCTGAATGAGCCAACCCTAGTCGTCTTCCAGTTTCTTTGGAACATCCTCTTTGATTAGATAGATATGATCCCAGTTAATAAATTGCATCTGCCACCTTGTAGTTTGTCCATTAATCGTGTTGTCCATGTGCATCCTATTTTTGTTATTTGTGTCAATGTACATGCATTTTGTTTTCATCGCATTTAAGAATAGTCCATTTTCTTCACTAACTGTTTTTACAGACTCTGACATCTGTAGCATTGCCAAAAAAATTTCAAAAAGTGAAATTCATTTCATTTTCCACATCCTAATATCTCTGAAACACCTTAGTCAATTCACCACAGATTTTATCAAACAGTTCTCCTCTAGCTGTGAGCTACACATGGAATTTCAAGCAAAATGGATTTTTTTGAAAAACAGGAAGCAAAATCAATTGGGCTTATTATTCAGAAGCTAGTAACAGTCTTCATTAGGGAGTTACTACTGCAGCTGTGTGATAGTCTCTCTTTTTTAATGATGGATACTGCCAAATTCATACTTTGTTTTGCACCCATATTTGAAAATCTACAGTAATTACTCTATAGAATCCTGCCTTGTGAAAAAGTTACTATACACAAGACTCACTTTACCCATATTGAAACACTGCAGCTGTTAAGCAGTGCCCAGTGACCTTGCATTCGTATAGGAAATAAAAACAGAATGCCATATATAAATGAAACGAAATGTGGAATTTACAGAGACAGAATTCATATACATGACTAAGGAATTTGACCAAGACACCAGTGTAAATATTCTCTGCTCTTACAAAAAGTGCCATAGAATTGACTATCAAAAGGCTTCAGTTTTACATCTCATCCAAAAAGATGGCATTTCCAACATCCTAGTACCCGCTAGCATCCTATTGCTTGAACAGTGACTCAGAGAAAAGGATGCCAATACTGATTCACTACGTATACGTCTATGCTGCTTTTAAAGCCTGCGGCAGTGAATCTCAGAGCACAGGTCCACAAACTCGGGCTTGTACTACAGCATTAAAAACAGCTGGTAGCCATTGCAGCTCACGCTGGAGTTTGGGTACTGAAGCCCAGGAAAGGGAGTGCGGTTCAGAGGCCAAGCTACAACGCTCCTGCCAATCAAAGATTTTCAAGATTTCTTCTGGGTTCCCTTCATATTTGAAAAAGATTTTGCATCTGAGACTGCAACACTTATTTCTCTGCACTGAGAAAAAAGAATCTCCCAGTAGGACAGGTAGCGAAATTAGAGAACGTAAACAAATTGCTCAAGTAAAAGGAAAAATACCATGGTGGGTATTTAATTACTACTTAATGTTATTTCTGTTGAAATACTTGGGACGCAGTCAGATGGTGTAGTGATGGGGGCTGCCTAAATACACAGACAGCCTTGGGAAGGTTGTGTATGCAAATTGCCTCTTTCACTTATTCCTCCCTCTGTATTTCTTCACATGCTGTGTATAATAATTCATAATGCAACTCTTTACTTGCTCCCAGGGGTACTTCATACTAGTGCAAAGCCATGCAAAGGTCCCAGTGTGGTTGGCTCCTGTGTCGGTACAGAAAGAGGCACTCACCCCCTATTTCAGCCCTGTGCAAGAGCAAGCCAGGGTAGCT
The DNA here is from genome assembly GCA_007922155.1 of Mesoclemmys tuberculata. Lineage (NCBI taxonomy): Eukaryota > Metazoa > Chordata > Testudines > Chelidae > Mesoclemmys > Mesoclemmys tuberculata. The sequence goes on from ML675643.1 coordinate 3,625,029, forward strand.
AGAGTGGAGGCTTTGCTTTCTCCTAGCATGCTCCATAAAATCTAGCTCTCTGAAAGTGGATAGGGAGGGGCGGGATAGGCTGAAGGTGAGACCATAACTCCCCCTCACCTTTCCTTGGCAGCCAGTGGAGCCAGATGGGTAGGGAGGGGGGGAGTACTCTCGGGGGGTGCAGTTGCAGTGCCAATGTGCACTGTCCAGGCAGAGTTCTGGCTGAGGCCTGTGTGAACTAAGTCAGTGATTCCACTCCAATCCCTAGTAACCTGATGACCACATCACATGAATCACCCCTGTAATTGTCACCCAAGGCAAAAAAGCCAAGAAGCGAAGGGCTGCCGTATTGCCACTGGAGCTTTGTCTGCACAAGCACAGTTTAGCCCGTTTTCAGCACTGACACAACTGCACTGACGCAACGTGCTTCTGGGCAAGGGTTCAAAAATGTGTGGGTGTGGTCCCTCTGTGGCAAGGCGGAAGCATAAGGGTGGAGTGGTAGATGCCTGCTGCCCATGCTCTACCTGTTCAGTGGATAGAGGACTTCCATCTCTAGTGCTGTCCTGTTCAGCATCTCGTATCAGCACTGGATTCACATTTTAAAAACAAAATAAAATAATCATAAGCTTGTGAGTTAGTAGCTAGGAAATCAAAAGCTTCGCTGCAGAAGTCCTCAGGAGAGGCATGAAAGCAAAATTGCTTTTATTCTTTTCTGGCTGAGATTTTCCTTATTTATATTTGTAGTGGGTTTTGTGTGTATAGGGGAGGAGGAGCTTCTGTATTAATTTGCATTTTCTGTAGGTGACTGACTCCCATTTTCCGTGGATACGTGTGGCCATCTCTAATTTGCACACTTGGCAAAATTCAAAAGGGAGACAGGCAACACACACAAAAATAAGAAGGGGCAGAGGTGGTGTAATGAAAACAGGAAGAAAGAAAGATATGCTCATTACAGCTCAGAGAAGGAATTAATTCACAGTTGGAGTGTGTAAATTGCTACAACCCCACCAAAATATTAGGGATGAAGTTTATGCAAACTTTACTCATTTATTTTTTTTCTGAGATAGATTTTCTAACATTATTTTGATGTATTTCCTCAGGTCAGCCTTGATCTGTTACGTTATCTGCATGTAATCACTGCAGCTCTCATGTTTATGATCTCTCTTCAACCAGATCAGTAAGACTATAGCTGTGTTACCTCAAATGAACACTCCACAGTGCCATAGCATTACCCATTTGAATTGGCTGTTAGATTCCAGAGATGAAGACCGATTCATAAGATTAATAGATCATCTTATTTGCAGCTATGCAAGTGCCAATTAATCAAAGGAGCTAAATAAGGAAAATTAGAACTTTGGAGAAAAGTGGGTGCCATGTAAATGTGCATGAGAGGAAGGCAGATGTATAAGTAGAGATTGGGTCT